>JARHVA010005376.1:0-90000 GCA_037957365.1 Torreya grandis | reverse complement strand
TTAAAATATAAGGTACATTCCTTATCAAATGACGAGGGTATCTTTTAGGTTGATGTTGAATACCAAGATGATTTGGTGGATTTACAAAAACCTAGCCTTCATAAAATGACCAAAAAACTAGAGGTATTTATATGTATTGACTCTTTCATGGTGTATTTACAAAATATATTCTCAAACACAATGTCATTCATTCTCCAAACCTAAATAATATGGTAGCTTTTATTGTTGGAGTTGATTTGGATAGATAATACCAACTAACATAACCCAATTTCACTTATAATCAAAAGGAAACCTAAAATGGCTTGGGGAAAATGTTCACATTGAAGTTTTCATGGATTGGGTTGGATACCCATAATTTTGGGTAAATAATTGAGATATTGATGCATATATTATTAGGACTTTCATAAAATAAGTTAGGATAGGCATAACACTCATAAATAAATTATATTGGGCCTTCTTATATCATTCATGTAATTAAACTTTGGGTACCTCTACTTGGTATGATCAAAAATGAAAGGAACAAACTAGATTTGGGTTAAATCATCACCTATAACTTGAAGCAACAAATTCAATGGGTTAATAAGGATAAATATTTTACATGATTTCTTATTTGGTTGATGTTTGTTGTACTATACTAAAATTTAATCATGCATACTTTCCTAGGTGGCCTCATTATTATAACTCTCCAATCCATGTATTGTATAAAAAACTCTATGTTTATCATTATCAAGAGTGTATTGCATTAATTTATAATAATTTCTACCCCTTGTGTATCAAGCAATCAATGAGCATTATATGCCTAGGTTATATTATAAAACAAAAAAATAAATTAAGGATATTGGAGCACATTGGTATTACCAATTCTTCATTGTGATTGTAATTAATATGTTATAAATAGATTTTAACACCCATAATATGTTATAAATATATTTTACACACAAGAAATCAATTATCAATATGTCACTAGAATTGCTAGAGTTGGTGAGTTGAGACAATAAAAACCCTTCCCATTCATTTCATTGATTATAGGAAGTTATATGTATAATACATATCCCTCTATCCAAATTATATCAACCCAAAAATATTATTTTAAATTGAATGACCATGATTTTAGGCATTAAGACCCTATAGGGAATGTTTCCAAGCATTTACATGCATTGAGAGTGAAAGTTAATATGACATACTTATATGTTTCATGTGTAGATGATAAATATTATATTAATCCATAGAATATATAATAAATACAATCAAAGTTTAAATCACTAGGTTTGATTATTTCACCACCAAGGCTTCAACCTCAAAGGATGCAAGGAGTTGAAGAGAGGTTGGATGGTCAGTTTTACTGGTGAAAGAGGAGTTAAAATGAACTAATGTGAATCTTAAAATAGAAGTATTATAGGGGAACATGTAGTCACATCATCATCAGATACATTGAATCTTGTTGATTAGGTAACCAAACATCTTTTTATTTCATATGAATTTGTGATATATATAACTACTCCATTTTTCAATAATTTGGATTTAAATACATTATTTACTTTTCTTACTACTAGTGAAATAAGTCAAGTCACACCCATTATTTTTGTCACTCTCAATTTTGTACTATAATTAACTCATGTATATATTATATAATCCATTGTTTCTTAGGTTGTGATAAGTGCTCAAACTATAGGTACTACCTCCACTACAATGGCACAAAAAAATGAAACTCCACCTACACTATTATCTTCAATACAATTCAATTAGTACCAATGGTTCCCATAAGTGTCCTTGTGACAATTCTATTTTATATTTATATTATGATTACGCCACCTAAACTTGTTTAAAAAAAATCCTCTTTTTGACTAATTGATCAAACTGATATATAAGTTACAATGTTTCAATCACAATGACATGATTCTATTATTCCCTCTCATACCCTAATAATGAAATTTGGTCAAATTTTGTCTATGAGTACTTCTCCTACTCATGTTTTACCTATTTTGATCTATGAAAAGTTGAGCCTAGTAACACCTATGGATTCCATTTCATCATTGTTGGAGGTAAATTTGTATACTTTAACAAAAAAATGTTATTATACCGACACCCACTTCACAAGTAGTGGAAACCCCTTCCATCACTATGTTTCATCCCCCATTTTTTCAGCCACTACTACCACCTCACCACCTTTAATCATAATTTATCCTATGATAAATCCCACTTCATCCATTCTTGATACTTTACCTACATCCACTACACCTTTTTCAGTGGCTCAACAAAGAGAATATCCTTAGAATGATTGGATTCATAACATGTAGTTGATTAAAACCCATAAGTCTAAGATGATTATTCAAGATGAACTAGAAGTCAAATTAAAATGTGAAAAAACTTTTGTAAAAATTAAGAGAATAATAATAAGGAGATTTACTAAGTATGGTACTCTTGATTTAAGTAAAAGAGAAGAATAATTATTCTCTCTAATTGAGAAAAATAAGAGACCAACTAAAATGTGGCAAGGACTCTTTATCATTATAGTAGTGATGAATATTTTTGATAAGATCATGAATCAGTACTAAGGTTTAATAATCAAATCATAGATAAATTGGTCAAAGGAATGAAAAATAAAGTTATAATATTGGAATCAAATGCAAGAATCAAGTTCCCATAGAGTATAATAAATAATGTTGAAAATTCATTGAATTCACTTTACACTTCTATAACTATGATTAAGGAGGTTATCATGAATAATAAGCTTATGTTAAACAATATCCAAAATTATTTGGTATATATTTTCATGATTGAGAAGAAGATTGATATAATTTTACATGTATTCAAGAGAGGCTTGTTCTCTAATATTATGTTGATGATGATGTCAAATGTTGGTTTGTGTCAGAGTTTCATAGTTAATTCCTATGCATTTTTGGAAAGGACCTTAGTGAATGTGAATGTTGTAAAGAAAATAATAAATAGATTTAGAGAAGATATTATAAATATATTAAAAGAGGTTCATATGATAGGATTGTTCATGATAGATAATAATTTAATAAGTCTCTTGTAATTTATAAGTTTTGTTACCAATTTCATAGCTTCATTTAAGAGAAAAGTGACTCAAGCCAATAGGGGAGGAAATCAACAAGTTATTTATTTTGTTACCCATGCATTAGAGAAAAAGGAAAAAAATTAAAGAATCACAACTTATCTTGGAATTCCCATGCATTGCCATGCATTTCTTATAACAAATATTAAATTACTTTTTAGGAGTCCAATTATAGACAACTTCATAATAGATGAAGATTGCTAGATATGCATGCAAGCTTACAAGGGGATGAAAATGGACACCTAATGAATGATTTAGAAATTAATATTCCCATAAGGAAATTACAAAGTAAAAGTTTATTTTTAGATATTTTTTATAAAACAAACATGCTTTATTTGAAACATCAATTTAGTTTTAGCTTTAATTTCTTTAAAGATATAATTTCAATTCCATATAGACTATTTTTCTAGATGTGATGGTGCCCATGTCCTTGTTATAAAAAAATCATGAGACCTTTTATATAGGAGGAAGAATTTATAAATGTAGTACACTTCAGAAATATTTGTGTATGTTTAGTGAGTTTTTTATGTTTCTAATTTATCAAAATCTAGATTAATACTATTATAGTGATCATTGTATGAGATTTATTTTATTTCTTGTGAATTGGTTAGATTGACTAATTAACTAGTCTAACTATCTCTATATCTAGTTTTATTTAATTTCAATTACTATGGATGAATGTACTTTTTATTTTACAATTCACTATGGTAAATTCATCTTACAACATGATGATGTGGGGATTTTTTCACAATAAATTATTCCATAAAATCTCTACTATGTTTCCAAAGGTTAAAATGGACATTATAATTAATAAACATTAATTTAACTTGCAGTGTATCCCATAGGGTGTTTATTTTAACAAAATTATCTCAGTGTGAAATCTATAGAATATTTATTTTTTCCCTACTCTTCCTTATTTGATGTTTTTAATTAGAACTCTCTCTCATATAACATAACATCATTGTGAATGTCCATGATTATATTAGTTCATATTATTTGTTATGAGGGGATGAAATTTTCACAATGAAGATTGCTTAAAATAGGTAACAATCACAATATTTTGACCATGTTATTCCACTAATTGGTTATTTATAAAACTGCATACTTGCAACTTGTGTCTTGGACTAATTTTGTGATCCTAAAAAGAGAGGGATTATCTTATCAGACTATTGGAGTGGGTATCAAACTAGAATCAATAGTTAAAATGGAACTAGAAGGATGGAACCAACAACTAACCTTTAAAAAAAATTAAGAGACACATAGTCTCATAATTAAAAGGTGTTACATTGGATAAAACTAGACTAATTTAGATTTTCCACCATGACTAACTAAATCCACATATGAGTCTATCTTTTTATTAATTTAGCTATTAGAGTTATATCAAAAACCTATGTTTGATAAGGGGTGACCATTACCTATATAACTTAGCCAAGTTCAATAGTCGACCCTAGCTTTAGACTATTTACCCCTATGGTTGCTTGGCTAGGATAAAACTCATTTAATGTTTAAGGAGATGTCCATGAGTTACCAAGGAACCCTAAGAGGCATCTCTTATGATACACCTTGGATAGATGTCAAAAAATAGAAGGACATATTACATCATTAAAATATTCCTTGAGAATATTGAATGTAGAACATGAGGATGTTGCATGTAGACATCATTTTCACTTCAAGATGTTGGATACGATTAGTTTATTAATCTTTTTATTGACTCTATTAATGATTAGAATCAATTTGGAACCACTTTCTTAGCTTAATTTAGTTATGTGATAGACCTTATTAATTTATATCAAAATTTCATTAGTATTAGGAGATAACCCAATGAACCCATCATAGATTTCAATGTTAAATTTCAAAATATGTATGCTTGAGTTACTATGTATATCATCCTTATGGTGCATTATCTCTTGAGATGTCTTAAAATGTAATTAGATCCAACGATAGTCATGTTCCTTAGATGTGTTGTAGCTATTAATAATTTACCAAGAGCTTACATTGACTCTATAATCATTGATATTTGATAGACAATTTAATCTTTAGGGATACATTATTCCAAACATCAATAATAACATATTGATACCAAATCACATTATGAATTCCAATAAAAATGCTTTATTGCTTAACATAGTTTCAATCACCAATGTGTTTCTTTTAAGACATGCTTCCCCTAATAAATGGTTTGGTTTTAAAAATGACTAGCCTACCCAATATAATAACACAAAATCTAAGTCAAACCTTGATTCTATCTATTAGTAATTCCAAAAAATTATCATAGAATTCAACAAATAACTAGTTATATGCCTTCCAACACATGGTGTATAAACTCAATAATGATTTTATCAGCCTTATATAGTAATTTTGTAATAGTGGTGGGGAAAATACCACCTAAAATTACATTTATTATAGGAACAACCATATATCAAACCATCTCAACAACATTCTGAAGCCTTATCTAGACAGGTTACCTGAGATTAAAATTTGTGAATTTGCACTACCTAACTAGTGTTGGTTCACAATACAACCCAACATGGAGTGTTATATTTTTTTTAGTTATACAATGCCTTTGAAATATTCCAAAATGATATAAAAGGATATGAGGTGGTCCCAAGCAACCATATCACATCCAATACATCTATAACTCCAAACACATCTAATTCATATAACACTACCATGATGTTAAAAACATTTAATTCCCCTACTCAAGAGGATAATGAACCTAAGGAAAACATTGAAAGGTGCATGATCTATAGTAGTAATAAATAAATAGCTATGAACTAATAAGTAAGATGTATAAATAAAAACATATTACTACCTCCATGCCACCTGATAATAATGATGCCCATCCTGATCCAAAAGAAAATAATGACACTCCTCCACCAAAATGGAATGAACAATGTCCTTTGCCTGATTTGCTTAAAACTCTTAGGTAAGGAGGATAAAACATATATAGGAAATGAATAAAATCAAGGAGAACATACATGAATTTATGAAAATCATAGAGTAATTAGATTTACTTATCAAATAATTAACTAAGAAACCAACCCAAAATAAACAAAAAATAACATGTGTGAATGTGGTAATTCATAAGAATAAGATTGAAATTTCACCTTTTCTATTGAAAATAAGAATCTTTGGTAAAATGTGCATAATTGGTTGGTATATTTTTATGCCTTAGCTAATTTTATGCCCATCCATATTTTTTATAATTTAAGAATCAATCCTATTATATCTCACTAAATTTTTGTCCACCTAAACAAGTTAGAAGTCAAAGTGGTAGGATAATTTTTTTAATGTTCATATGTATTGAGCCTAGTAACCTCGGGTCCAAAAATTTATAGATATCTAGTTGTGGACATTATTGAGGTATATGGCATGATCCTTGTATACACATAATATTTTCAAACTTTATCAATTACTTATGCTTTCTCTCATTCAATAACCCATCGAGAATCAATCTATTTGAGTGCATGCCTTAAAGGGTCCACCAAGAAAGGGGTGGGTAGACCATTGGTGCTTTGCAAGATTATTTTCCCCTATACGACTAGTTAAAACTAACACAAACCTATTCTATGCACTTCCCTAAGCTTGACACCTCCCTTACACACTCCTCTAAGTAATTCATGGCCATAAATAACCCATATCTAAGCCAAAAACTCTTTTTGACATTTATAAAACAAAGATGGTCTGCACTGACCCTGTACTTAAATATAAAATTATGTTACAGGATTAGCTCAGCCTTGGCCGACCTAGTCTAGGACCTTACTTGATTTTATTAATTAATAATATAATGTTTATTGGGATTACTCTTTTGATGAAACTTTCAAAAGGTTTTAGGGTTAGATCTAGCTATATATACACATCTTTTTTCCATTTTGTAGAGAGATAAGCAGATTCAATCATTCATTTGCACTTATTTACAATCTTCTCTTCCACCATTCTACTCCAAGAGTCATTACTTAGGGTTTACACTTGGAGAAGAATCTCATCTTATGTAAAAGTCTTGGATGATTTGGCCTATCTTAGTGATCCTTACAAACCATAAAAACCTCTTTCGAAGCACCTTTGGACAAGGGAGAGATTGAATTTTGACAGGTTCATCTTCAAGTTAAGTATCTCTATCTCTTACTCCTCTATTTGAGTATATATAAGTAAAATAATAATTTATTTTGATGTGTTTCTCTCTCCATGTATTAGGGTTATATGTGTGTGTGTGTGTGTGTGTGTGTGTGTGTATATATGTGTATATATATATATATATATATATATATATATATATATATATTTTAATTAGAAATATTCTATGCATGCTTACTTTTATGTTTATTACCCCCATTTTGTGCCACAAGCTTTGGTGAGGATTCGGTTAGATTTTACTTTACTTTGTCATTTAATTTGTGAATTAAAAAACATATGACCTAACTAGGGCTATCATATGGTGTTGTTTGAATAGAGGATTTGGAACCCTCTCTAGTGATATTATTGTGGTAAGGAACCCCTTGGCTAGGTCTGTTAGATCCATCTTGGCCATGACCCCAGTTATCAAAATATACCAAGTGAAAGGGTAAATGTTATTTATCTTCTCTGAGCTAGGATTAATTTGTAGATGAGCTTCACTTTCCATTATATAAATTCTTGTGAACCTGATATGAATCTAACCCTTACAAGTTTTCTTTCATGTATTCATTTATTACTATCATTAGATATCTTTATTTTTATAGTAATGTATATAACCTATCAATATAGTCTAATATTTTGTGCATAGGTTTAACACATATTCACTATGATAAACTTTGTATTTATCTATGCAATTCTTCTTCACCAAAAGGTAGCTAAATTGATTATCTCAACTCATTTCTCTTTTTTAATCATAGGTTTATAGACTCAATCGACCCAATCGACTCTATTAGCAAGTAATTTTTAGCATACAGGTTTTGTAGACTTTGTCGACCTAGTTGAATCTATTAGAAGAATAAAAATAATCATTTGAGTAACACAACATAAAAATATAAAATCCAACATCTTCAAAAATTATCAGGTTCATTTTTATCTTCCTAGTCATTTCTATTCTTCACTTATAGTCCCACTTTTCATTGTTTATAGTCTATAAAATTGTAACCCCACAATAAACTGGGTTGACTAAATCAACATCATTTTGTAGCTTGATTTCTTGTCTAAAAGACTCAGTTGACCTATTTTATTCTATTTTTTATCTTACTTCCACAGACAACATCAACCCTACCAACTCTATTTTTTATTATTTGCATATAGTGTCACTTGAACCGACTCTATACTCTTCAAAAAAATAAAGGAATTAACCAATCTTTCTAGTAATTAATTCATTTTTAATTTTTTATGCTTGCTTGCTTAGAGTAAAAAACACAAAATAAATATGAGGTTTTTAATTTACCAATTTAGTCACATTATTTTTATTTTTTACACACTTCCAAATCATAAAACACCAAAAAGCATTAAACAATTTCTTCCCAAGGTCTACCTACTTGGATGTCATCACCAAGGGGGAAGCCAACTTGGTTTTCTAGCCAAGTATAAACACATGGTTGATGGTATATATTGTAAAATAACTTGACACCCTTATCTCTATGGGATTATGAAGTGAGAGGCAATACCCCAACACCAAGCTAGTACCATCACCAATACAGATCCCTTTCATCCTAAACTACTTTAAACTATCCTTAGATTGATTTTATAATTCCTTCTTACATCCAACTCTGTATTACATTAATTTTAAAATTTATAACTTAAAAACACCTAGGAATTATTGGAATCAAAATGAATGAGATGGGGGGTGAATCAATCTTCAAAACTTTTCATTCAATTCCACTTAAACATACATGAACCATTCTAACAAGCATATACATCTTAACAAGCATAAACACCAAATCATAAGAGCATGAAACACATGAACATAACATATACATGTAAAAATATTATAGGTAAAAAAAACCACTAATTAATCAAATGGAAAATAATCATACCAATCTTTAGTGAAGCACCAACTCCACATGGAGCACCAACCCAAACTAGTTCATCACCTACTCAGCTAGGATTTAGGAAGCACCCAGTTGCAAGGAGGCACCAACCCCCTAGATTAATAGCACCAAATCCTCCACCTGATACAATTGATCACCTATATAAAAACTTGTTTCTCATATGACATATGATCTTCTTCCTTATCTATTCAATCAACTTCTATCCCTCTCAAACTGACTTCTAGTTCTCTTTGCTCAATCAACCCTCTTCATGAATTTATTATGTCTTCTGACCTTAATACTCATATGTATAAACTCTATATATATATTAATAAAAATTATTTAATGGTATACATGACCTAATTATGCTTACCAATGATATATATCACTCGCTTATTCTCCACATACTCTAAGCACACACAAATAGGCCTAAATTGCCTTACTTTTATATAAGTCATTTGATCATATCCTTTTTAGCCATCCACACATTCTTATCTTCATAGGCCAGACATATAATAGGTCTTGGACTATTAAAATAACATTCCTTAATCATGAATCAACTAATACATTAGGTTTTCCATAGTCAATTAGTCCTTACTCCTCTTTTAGGCTTTATGGAGACCTAATAAACCTTCTTAGCAACATGTTACCCTTTGATATTTATTGAAGCATATTAAAACACCTCACATGGTAGGAACACATCATATTCCAATCCAATATACCTTATAAAACTCCATTTATTTCCATAACACCTTTTAGTTCCAATCACCATTTTAACCTCTTCTCAAGACATTGTTCATAAAAGGCCTATGCATACACAAAAAATCTATCTTGAAAAACTGAGGCATAAACATATTTTTTCCAAAAAAATATGGAAAAAAATTATATATTCAAAAACCTCATGACATCAAGGTCATCAAAAAACTAAATAGATGCTTCAAATTAGGGTATAAAATCTCAAACTCTTCTCTAAAATATGTTCACTCAGAACTGCCAACTAACTTCAAAACACAGTCATGGAAACATGAACTTATGAAACTTGATTTAATATACTCAATGGATTTAAAATAATGAATAAGATATTATAAAATACTTATATCAATATCCATCAAATAGATCATAATCTCTAATGGAAATTATTGGTCTTATAAACCAATATGTTGACCTTCTCTCTCACAGACTCCATTCAGCTAGATAAGCCATTTTGGCTTCAATGTTCCACCCTCTTATACTAACTTTGAGATTTTTAAAAGAATTAATGGATCAATAAATTTTAAAATATCATCATCATGCACTTCAATCCATCACTTTTACATGAAAACACATCAGGAATCATCTTCACTTATGCCTAATTTTCTTATTGTCTGCACCACTAGGTTTGTTAGCGATTGGCCAACTTAGATCAAAAACTTTCCACACATAATATATTAAACCTATCTAAAATCTTTAATAGAAAATAACTAAAATAATTACACTTTTATCTTCATCCACTAATTAATTTTGACTCGATCAACTCTACCTACTACAATAAATCTCTAAAAAATAAGCACTTTCCTATAAGGTCTGCTCACTCACCTGGGAAACCAATCACACCTGGATATACTTGAGAGAGTTGAATACAACATAAAATAAATTTTATATCCATATCAAACTATTATGATCTCTTTAGAATAAGATCTTGAACATTAGGTCATTGTTAGGGTTTTTTGAGGGTTTAAACCAACTTCTAGTCTTAATGATCATTCATAAAACTTACCTCCTATTTCCAAAAACCAATTCTTGTAAATTTAATCTAGGATCATTTTTAATGTACCATGAATAACTTATTTTATCATGTAGATTCTGCATGTGCCAATGAGCACTTGAAAAACCTTCTCAGGTAGATAACTCTTCATTTTGTGTACTCAAAAAACCTTGAAATATTTTTTCAATCCTTTTATTGTAAACCATGACTTGAAAATTTATGCACATACTTAGAAAAATTGACTCACCTTTTTCGATGATCACCTATTCACTCATGTCATGGAAACTAATCCTAATACCCTATCTAACCACCATCTCTCTCGTTTCTTTGTAGGCCTTGACTTACAAGTCTTATTAGGCCTTGAATCTGACCTTTTATCCACCCTATAAACATCACCTTGAAACTCCCCTATATTAAAATTCCTCTTTTATATGCTTAATAAACCTCATACACTCACACTTCTTCTGAGCTTAAACAAAGCATCTTCAGATCTTCTTAAATATCTTCGAATCTTGACTAAGGATCTTTATATCACACTTGAATCATCTTCAGATCTGCATATGTAGATATTTAGATCTAACCTTATAATCATTTTCAAAGCCCTCAACACCTCATGTAAAAACTCCAACAACCTATCTCATGCTCAAAAACTATCAAGTATTATTTGGAGCATTTTTGTAGTTATTGACATAGATCTTCAAAGCATACAACTTCTTCTTTAGAACTTACTTATTTCATCATACTACCTACACATACCATCTCATAAGGTATATACAAATCTTTTAAATTTACTTGACACTTAACATGCTGACATGTACCCACTCATGTTGATCTTAATGATACAACTAACACTCATCAACTAGTACTCTCACATCACTGCTTACTTGACCATGTGCCTTCATAAGAACCTTTGACATCAATACATCAATGTAAGAACCATACACTTTCAAAATAACCTTTGACATTGATAACAATATTAAATTTTAAAACTCAAAAATCAATGAAAATGCTCAAAAATCTCCACCTTTGTCATTGATGGAAAACATACTCAAAAACTATGTCAACTACTCTTGATGGCAATCATCTCTTAGACTTGGTTCTTGACTGTTCTCACCCTTTCTGATATTTTATTTCTCCCCCTTTGACATTAATGACAAATATCTTCCAAAACTATCATCTCTTTTAGAATGAACTTAGATTACAAGATCACTTCAACATAGATTAGGCTCAGTTAACAACCTGAATAACTCCCCCTCAAACCAAGCATCCACCATGTTTCTTCTTGGAATAACTCACCTATTTTTTGAGCTAATGAGCATGAGTGGATCCCCCTCAGTACTTGAATATTTCAATTATTTCTAGGGGTAGGAATTACACCCAATTCCTATTTTAGGTGTCCAAAATTTACCTTTGGTAGTAGTTTGGTCTGAATATCTATAATCTGATCTTGTGTAAAAACATATTCAAGTTTGACACTTTGTTCACTTACCTACTCTCCTAAAACATGATACTTGATGGGAATGTGTTTATTTCTTGAGTGCATGACAAGGTTCTTTGAGACACTTATAACACTTGTATTATTAATATAGATAGGGCTATGACCATCATACTCCACTTTGTAGTCTTTTAGGGTCTGTCTAATCCATAGGACCTATGTGCAAAATGAAGTTACTACAATATATTTAGCCTCACAAGTGGACAAAGCTACTGATAGTTGATTATTTATTATCCATGACACTAGGCACCCTCCTAAGAAGAAATCTCCTCAACTGGCACTCTTCTTATCATCTATACTTCATACCCAATCTGCATTTGTATAGGTTATCAAATTAAACTCCTTGATTCTTGGATACCACAATCCATATTCCATAGTTACCTTGTGATACCTAAGTATCCTTTTGAATGCTTGTAGATGATTTTCCTTTGGATCTTCTTGAAATCTTCCCACAAGACCTACTGCTTGCATGATGTTAGGTTAAGAGGTAGAGGTATATAATAAAATTCCAATCATTGACCTATATGATGTCTGATTGACCTTTGAAGACTCATCTTCCTTGATCAAATTACGTCTTATGATCATGGGTTTACCAACTACCTTTCAATCCTCCATATCAAATTTTTTTAACATCTTTCTTATGTACTTGGCTTGTGAGATAAATATACCTTTTTAAGATTGAGTGATTTGCAATCCTAGAAAGAATGATAGTTCTCCTAGCATGGACATGTCAAACTCTTTCTTCATTACCTCTATAAAGGCCTTTGTCATGTTCTCATTATTTCCACCAAAGATGATGTCATCCACATAAACAACTATTATCAATTGATGGTTATCTTTTATTTTGATATACATATTACTATCTACAACTCCTCTTTTGAATCCTTGATCTAATCGATACTTTTCTAACCTAGCATAGCAAGCTCTAGGAGCTTAGTTTAGACCAGAGAGAGCCTTTTTGAGTCTACAAACATAGTCTTTTTTATCTATTAATGAGAAACCTTTAGGTTTCTCAATTTACATTTCTTCCAAATTCCCATTCAATAAGGTAGATTTGACATCCATATGGTATACTTTGGATCCTTAAAATCTTACATAAGCATAAACAATTTGATTACCTCCAATATAGCTAGTAGTGCAAACATCTCCTCAAATTCTTCCCCTTCAACCTATGCATATCCTTTGCATACCAATATAACCTTATTCCTAGTGACTTCTCCATATTCATTCAACTTGTTTCTAAACACCTATTTTGTGTCAATGACATTTTTATTTTTAGGCCTAGGGACTAGTTTCTAAGTCTCATTCTTTTCTATTTTATCTAATGCCTCATTCATAGCATTTATCCAAAATTTGTCTTTGCTTGATTCTATAATAATCTTAGGTTCAATATTGGATAATAGAAAAACATTCTCTTCATTTAGATTACTTATCAGTCTTCTCCTTATTTGCATACTTGCATTCTTGTTGCCAATGATTTGAGATTCAAGATGATCTCTTTTAATCTATCTTGATGTTCCTTTTGATTCCTATCTCTCTTCAAATTCTTCTTCCTCATCAACCTCTATAGTCTTATCATCATTATTGAAGTCTAAATTCTCTAATGTATTCTTTGAATGTGAGTAAGATTTCTTTGTCTCACCAATATTTACATTGGTACTTTCCACTATCTTTTATAATATCTTGTTATAACATCTATAGGATGAGATCATTGATGAGTATCCTAAGAATATGCCTTCATCAGATATATAAGTAAACTTACCCAAGTTTTCATCATCTCTTTTGATGAAACATTTGATCCCAAACACTCTAAAGTGTTCTATATTTTCAGGTCTAACCTTCCATAGGAATCTTGTTACCATTGATCCTTATCTATTCTTTATTCAAAATTTAAACAATAGTGTTAAATGCCTCTCTCCAATATCCATCAGATAATATAGACTCAAGAAACATAGTTCTAGCCATCTCTTTAACTATTCTATTCTTCCTTTCCACCACCCTATTTTATTGAGGTGTCCTAGCTACTGAGAATTATCTCCTTATTCCATGAACCTAACAGAAGTCATCAAACTCATTAGACCAAAACTCTCCTCCTATATCAGATATTAGACACTTGATATTACCATTTTTCTCATTCTCAACAAGGTCCTTGAATGCCTTCAACTTGTCAAGAGATTATGATTTTTCTTTCAAGAATGCAACCCAAGTCATTCTTGTGTAATCATAAATGAATAACATGAAGTAACTATCTCTTTGAATGCTTTGAATTATTTTAGGCCCATAGAAATTAATGTGGATTGACTCTAAGGGTTTTATGGTAGAGATTTCTTGGACTTGAACCTTATTATAGTCTACTTACCATGTTCACATGCCTTGCAAAGTATGTTTATAGATTTGATGATCTTAGGCATGTTCTTCACAAACCTCTTAGTGTTAATTTTGACCAAATTGTCAAAGTTTAGGTGACATATCCTTCTGTACCATAGCCAAATTTCATATATCTTACTCATGAAACATCTATCCTTCTTGATCTCATTTAATACATATAATTTGTTCTCAGTCCTCTTGGCATTGGTAATTATCCTTCCTGGCTTGGCTCTTCTTATCTCACATCCTCTATCCTAAAAGGTTAGTGTGTGTCCTTGATTGTAAATTTGACTTACACTAAGTAGATTATGCTTCAAACCTACCACATCTAACATATTTTTGGTCTTGATCTTTCCATTATCTAAACTCAAGACACCCTTACCAACTATATTAGTAGTTGTAGTTGTCTCCAAACCTCACTATTCTTGCAACATTATTCTTTAATGAAATAAACTTATTTATATCTCCTATCATGTGGCTTAAGAAACCACTATTTATATACCATTTCATGCATTAATATTGAATGTGAAAGGTAGTCTAAGATGGCATATAACCCTTTTTGTTTTTCTATTATTCCTTGGCAAATGGTCCTTATTTCCTCTTGGGATTAATATGATCTATCCTATATTTATTTTGATTCCATACTAATGTTTGATCCTTTCTATATATTCTAGAAGATTCATGTGTCTTGTTAATCTTATATAGCTTTCAACTTTACTAAAGCAGAATCTTGTAATATGTCCTATATTATGATAGATGTAGTAAATAATATTCCTATACTTATGATGGTTCCAAAATGAATTATCCTTTATTGCATTGTGATGCTTGATTGGTTTTTTTATGTTGATATTCTTGGCTTGTTTTGACTTCTCATGCTCTCTCTTGGACTTACTCATTTTATCTATTAGTGGCACATGTTCAACCTTCAATTGGTTATACTCAAATTCTTTTGATTTGAACCTTGGGTTGATATCTTATAATTGATTATCGAGATCATTGAAAGCCTTCTTTTGATTCTTTAAATCATCAAGGGACATTATGAGCTCAATTTCAAGGTTAAATTTAAATTTTCCTTCTTCACTGTCATAAAATAATTCTTCATCATACATGTCTTCTCCTTGTTGATCACAAGATATCTTTTGCTTCTTAATATCTCCTTAAAGTTGTTAGACTTTGTCACAAATAATGATGATTTGATACCAATTTTTAGAAGAAAAATGACTAAGAGGGGGGGTGAATCAATCTTCAAAACTTTTCATTCAATTCCACTTAAACATACATGAACCATTCTAATATACATGGGAAACCCTTATATGGAATAAAATCCAATGATGAATCAAATGGAATATATTCCTATAAGAAAAATGTCAATCTTTAGTGAAGCACTAACTCCACAAGGAATACCAACCCTAACTAGCTCAGCACTAACTCGCCTAGGCTTTAGCAAGCACCCACTTGCAAGGAGGCACCAACCCCCTAGATGACTCAGCACTAAATAAGCCACTTGATACACTTGATCACCTTAATAAACCATTTTTTTTCATATAATATATGATGATATTATTCCTCAGATCTTCACTCAACTTCTATCCCTCTCAAACTGGCTTTAAGCCCTCTTCGCTCAACTAGCCCTCTTCATTACTTAATTAGGTCTTCCAAACTTAATCCTCATATTCAAAACCTCTATAGATATTAATGAAAATTATATAATGGTTTAAATGACCTACTTATACTTACCAATGATCTATATCATTCACTTATTCTCCACACACTCTAAGCACACACAAATAGGCCTAAATTGCTTTGCTTTTATGTATGTCACTTGATCATATCCTTCTTAGTCAGCCACACATTTTTATCTTCATAGGTCAAACATATAATATGTCTTAGAATATTAAAAAATGCCTTAATCATGAATCAACCAATACATTATGTTGTCCATAGCTCTTATACCTTACTCCTCTTTTAGGCTTTATGGAGACCTAATAGGCCTTCTTAACAACCTGTTACCCTTTGATATTTATTGAAGCATATTCAAACACCTCACATGGTAGTTTAACATCATATTTAAATCAAATATACCTTATACAATTCCATATTATTTCCATAACACCTTTTAGGTCCAATCACCATTTGAACCTCTTCTCAAAATAATGTTCATAAAAGGTCTTTGCATACATATAAAATATGTCTTGAATAACTGAGGCATAAACATATTTTTTCAAAAACAAAATGGAAATAAATTATATATTGATAAGAATCATGAACTTAGGGTAGTCAAAAACCTCAAAATATGCTTCAAATAATAGTATACAAGATCAAACTCTTCTTTGAAATATGTTCACTCAAAACTTCCAACTGACTTCAAAACATAGTCAAGGAAACATGAAATTATGACATATAATTGAACATACTAAAGGGATTTAAATCCATTAACATAATATTAAAACATACTTAGATAAACCTCCATCAAACATATCATAATATCCAATGAAAATTATTGGTCTTACAAACTAATCCATTGACCTTCTCTCTCACAGACTCCACTCAGCCAAATAAACCATTTTGGATTTAATGTTCCACCATCTTATACTAAATTCCAAGAATTTTAAAATAATTAATAGATAAATAAAGTCATAAATAACATCATCATGCACTTAGATCCATCACTTTTACATGAAAACACATCAAGAATCATATTTTCACTTCTACCTGATTTTCTTATCATCTGCACCACTAGGTTTATTAGAAACTAGCCAAATTGGATCACCAACTTTGCACACATGAGATATATAAAATATCCAAAAACCTTCATAGATATAGATTAAAAGTCTCACACTTTTATCTTCATACATTGAGTAACTTTGACTCAATCAACTCTAGCTGCTACAACAAATTTATTAAAAATAAGCACTTTCTTGTAAGGTCTGCTCACTCACCTAAGAAACCAATAAAACTTGGAGATGTATAAGAGAGTTGAATATATAATCCAATCAATTATCTATCAATATCAAACCATTCTGATCTCTTTCTAATAATATCTTCAACATAGGGTCATTATTAGGGTTCTTTGAGGGTTTAAACCAACTTTCAGTCTTAATGATCATTCATAAAAATTAGCTCCTCTTTCTAGAAACCAATTATTATAAATTTGAGATAGGACCCTTAATTATCTACCATGAAAAACTTATATTCTCATGTAGATGTTACATGTGCCAATGATCACTTTAAAAACCTTATCGGGTAGATAACTCTTCATTTTGTACATTGGAGAAACCTTAAAATACTTTTTAAAGCTTTTTATTGTAAACCATGACTTGAAACTTTATGGACATAATTAAAACAACTTGACTCACCTTTTTAAATGACCATTCACTCACTCATGTCATGTAAACTAATCCTAATACCCTATCTGACCACCATATCTCTCTTTTCTTTCTAGGCCTTTAACCTTCAAGTCTTATTAAGACTTAAATCTAACCTTTTATCCACCATGTAGACTTTAACTTAAAACTCTCATGTGTTTCAATTCCTATTGTGTATGCTTAACAAACCTCATATGCTCACTTTTATTTTGAGATTCAATACATCATCTCAAGATATTCTTATAGATCTTCAGATCTCAACTAAGGATCTTCATAGCTCACTTGGAGTATCTTCAGAGCTACATACACAAATCTTTAGAGATGACCTTATAATAATTTTCAAATCCCTCAAAAACTCATGTATAAACTCCAACAACCTCTCTCATGTTTAAACACTATCAGGTATTCTTTGGAGCATTTTTGGAGCTGTTAACACAGAGCTTCAGAGCATATAGATTCTTATTTGGAGTTTAGTTATTTCATCATGCTACTCACACATACCTTTTCACAAGGTATAGAAAAATATTTTAATGTTACTTGAAACTTGGCATATTGACCTTTACTCACTCATTTTGATCTCAATTATATAACTAACACTCATCAACTAGTACTCTCACATCACTACTTACTTAATCATGTACCTTCACAAGAACCTTTGACATCAATACATCAATGAGAGAACCATGCACCTTCAAAATAACCTTTGAAATCAATGACAACATTCAATTCCAAAAATCAACAATCAATTATAATGCTCAATAGGAATGACCACTTAGATTAGCATTTACAATCTAGTTTTGCTACTTGCTCTTTGAAAATTGTATTTTGTAATGCAAAACTTATATTATCAATAATTGGTATAAGGTTTTTGATGTGTGATACAATTTGATAAAATACATTTTATCAATTTTTTTTTGTTTAATTGAATGTTATTAGTTATTATATTGAAAAAAAATTACCTATCTTCAGAACACATTCGACCTTGTCCATTTCGTCTCTTATAAGCTACTTTCCCTATTTATCTTCAGTACATAGTCGACGTATCTGATTGTGTGTCTTTTAAACTTCCTCAATTTTACCATATGCAGAACATGGTCAAGTAGCTTGACTTTTTTTTTATCCTATTCTATTGACCTTCTTATAGACTATATTGACCTGGTTGACTCTATACCTCTTGGATGATATTGTTAGGTATTTGGCTAACTTTGTTCTTGTTTTTCATCTTTGATTTTTTATATAATATTCTTCCTTCAAGCATCATGAAATCCCATATCATAATCTTTTTTTACAACCTAAATCCATTTAGATGATATATGTGATGTTTTTTTCTTCCTACCTTTACTACCCAAGAGGATCCTCACTCTTGGAGAACATTTTCTCATCCTTCATTTTTGGATTGTAATATGGTCCAAATTGCTCCAACTAATGAGACTAATAGATCAAATCCATTTTACACATCTAAATATAATTCTCTTTTTAAATAACCTTATACACTATGGGGGAAATTGACACAAGCCTAACCAAAAAGCCCACAAGAAACTTCCTAAACACCAATAACCCACCTTATATAAATCCTCCACCTAGCAACCCTCACCCTACAACCAATTTTGGGAATGTTCCTCCTATCAATCCTAACAATCCACCTCCCAACACCAATCTAAAATTTGATACCACTCAAATTCTTGCACAAATAGTGCAATAAATGAACATCATGTAAACATCTAATACTTATCAAATGATGAAAATTCAACATCATTTGATAAACATGGCTAATTAGCTTCCTATTTTTCATCCCCAAAATAACCAAAATTTCATCCCTACACCTCTTAAATATGTCACAAAAAATATCATTCCTCAATCCATTATGCATAACAAGATGATTCAAAACATTCAAAATGAACCTTTATCCCCCTTCATTATTTCTATTTATATTGGTAATATATCTCTAACTATTAAATATGATAAGACTAAAGACCTTACATCTTTCATTAAATAATTTGGTAATATTTATAAAGACTGCATCCAAACTAACACCTTTTCCAATACCAAAATTTTAGTTAAAACATTCATAGGTGATGTATTATAATGGTATAACCAACTCCCTCAACATTTTATATGATAACTTGAGGATTTATTCAATCCTCTAGTTAAAATTTTTTAACAAAATCATCTTCCTAAAAAATTGCCTTAACCATTTCATTAATATTAAATGATCCCATTTTGAATCAACTCATGATTTAATTAAATTATGTAAATCTTTGGCTCACAAATCTGATCACAACATGATTGATGATAACTTGTTCAAACTCTTCATAACTTACTTAACACCTTCTCTTCAATACAAGGTTCAAATTTTTGCTCCCCAAACTCTAGATGATGTTATCAATAAATCTAAGTGACAAGACTTTCTTATCAAATAGTTTGAACCCAACACTAAAACCATGAATGGATCTTCCAACACTCCACCAATGTAATCATTAGTAATCCTCATCAAATAAAAATAAGAGTAGCCAAAATGGATAATCCCCAAGCTTCCCCTGCACCCTTAACTATTCAACAAATGAAACAACTTTTTGCACCTTATAAACCATTCATTTATGCTAATAATCCACCAACATGTTATTATCCTAACAAATTTTATTCATTTCATGCTAATGTCAGTCATTTCATTGAAACATGTCATGGGCTTACTAAATTTTTCAATTATTTTATGTTAGGATATACATTCAATCATGACACTATGATCAAAATACATCATCATGATTATGTTAATGCCTCTAAAAATAAACAAGATTTCAAACCTTATTCCTCTAGTAACCCAAAAACATTTTATAACTCTAACTCACAACATTCAAACAAGGATATCTGTGCAATTGACACTAACTATGATCAGTACTATACCAATTTTCAATACATGAAAGCAACTGAAGTCAATTATCAATGTAAACTCTCCCACAAAGATCTTACAAAGCCAAAGAAACCATCACTCAAAGATAAAATTCCCAAAAATACCACTACCACTAACATACCTTCATAAACCAATGAGGAAACACTTCCTCCATCCAAACCCCAAACTACCTCTCTTCCAGCCAAAACTATTTTACCTTTCAAGCCTCATGTTATTTCTTCATCTTCAACACCAAATTAGAATTTATTAGAGGAACTTAACTTGATGCCATTTAAAATACCTCTCATGGAGTTACTTCGTACTTCTCCATATCATCACAAATTCCTAATGTGACAAATATAATAAATTTAAGAACCACCTTCCCTTGAAGTGGAACAACCTCCTCAAGAGCTTAAACTGACAAAAGTTCATCCTATCAAAATTATTTATCCTTATTCTAAACCTTCCATTGAATTCCTTGAAGAAGATATGATCAATGATGAAATTATCTTGAGTTGATGACCCACCTCTCTTCATTAAAATTGCCATTAATACCACCCTTATTTAAAAAGTCTTAGTAGATGAAGGGTCGATAATTAATGTTACATCCCTTTAGCTAATTCAAAAACTTGGGTATAACAAAGATCATCTCAATCAAACTCATCTCCCATGTCTTAGATTTACTAAGACCAATCAAAAACCACTTGGTTGTATTAGGATCCCTCTCACTATTAAACCCAGAACTATATGAATGAAGTTCATGGTTCTTGACTTACCATTATCCTATAATAAATTATTTGGTTACACATGGACACATCACATGAGATCTAGTACCTCCTTTGGTAGCTAATGTATCATGTGTATTCATAATGTAAAACATTATAAACATGACGCTGATCCTAATCCATGGAGTATTTAGCTACCCAACCCTAAACTTTAGTATCATATTTCAACCTTTCCATGAATTCATAATGTACTTCTACCTAAATTCATCAACATGAATCCATATTTATAGGTCATTCTAATCAATTTTGATGATGATGAACCAAATGACTTACAGAACACTTGTAGTACTACTAAGTTACATCCTTACATTTTAGAGTGGCTCCCTCCTTGCTTGTTACCTCATGATTGTACCATCCCTCTCATCGATGAGATCAGTAGCCTTCCTCCTCCATGTAATTCACATGAATCATATTAATCAGAAGATGACTTCACATGTAATGAATATGGAGTGGTCAAGTTATTTTAAGACCCTTTAACCATGTCACCTCATAAGTTTAGTGATCTAGATGTATCTCTTTGTAATGCTCTTCTAGAGACACAAACATGTACTATCTTATACACCTATGATGCTAACTACATCATAACCTAAGCTCAATCACAAGACTTGGACATTCAACATTATCAGTTTACCTTATCCAAAATCCATTCTTTCAATTGTGATGTCCATGTCATTTCCATAGATAGTGAGTTAAAACCTAAAGGTCACGTACCTCTAATTAATTTTCCACTTCTTAATACCCCTTAGGTTGTTAAATAAATCTTACCTCTCACAAATTCAGAATTTATGAAACCTTATATACCTTTTATATCACAAATCACTCTACTAACTCTCCTTCCTACTAATGATTATAGAGATACACCTATTATCAATCCAATCAATCTTCATCAATAATTCCACCTACACTCAGATTGCCCTTGATGCTAAGGCAATTGATGTATGTTAGATACATTATGAATATGATGTCCATGGTAATAAAATCATCAATCTTCAATTTGACATGGAATACTATGGACCCTTACCCATGCTCCCTAGCAATGAAGCCATACTTGAGTTACTTCATGTTAGAGAACTTTAACTTCCATGGTAACAACACAAACTTGTAAATTTCAAATGAAAAGCTCCTCATTTTGATAACTTCATTCCTATCATAGATCCCAAAATAAATCCCATTTCTTATCTTCTTAATGCTTCATATAATTTTCAAGATGGAAATGATATGATCATTAAATAAACTACAATAATAGAATATGGTACACCCTCATGACCTCAACCCATAACATTCTCTAAAGAACTCAAACTGGTTGAGCATGATAACTTTAACCTCTTATTCAATAAATATTGTGAAACGTTCACTTTTTCATATGAGATCATACCAGGTATCGACCCTAGTATTAATGTACATAACATCATCACATACCCAAATGCCAAACTGGTTTGATAAAAATAACAAAAATTTCCACCTAAAATTTCCACCCTATGCCATAAAGTAATTATCAAACTATTAGATGCCAATTTTATTAGATTTGTTGACTATTATGAATGGGTATCAAACATTATTCGTATTCTCAAAAAATTCACCATGGTCATCCATATATATATCAACTTTGGTAATCTTAATCTCACATGTCTCGAAGATAATTTTCCATTACCTTCAATAGATGGCATCATAGATTCCACTACTAGATACAAAATATTTTCATTCATCGAAGGTGTTTTAGGCTACAATAAAATTTACATAGACCCTAAAGACCAACACAAAATAATAGTCACTATGGAATAGGGCACTTATTGCTATGTTAAAATGTCTTTTGGACTTAAAAATGTTAGAACTACCTATCAACATGCCATGACTCATATTTTTCATGATTTTATACACAAAATTGTGGAAACATATGTATATGACCTTATTTCCAAATAGAAAAGTTTTACAACACATCTATTTGTTGTATCTATCATCTTTGATTGATTAATCAAGTACAAAGTTAGACTCAACACATATAAGTGTCTTTGGCATTACATCTGGTAATTTTTTTGGGGTTTTTAGTCTCTCTTCATGGTATTGATTTTTATCCTACTAAAATAAACTCTATAGTCAATATGCCCATTCCTCACTTCATTCTATAAATTTAAAATTACTTTAGAAAGCTCAGGGCAATCTGATGATTCATCCCAAAAATGGATTATCACATACTCTTTTAATTCCATTTTAAAAAAAGGTAGTGCTCTATAATGGACTAATCCTTATCAAAATTCATTTGTCAATATGAAATAATATTTGATCCATCCTCCCACCCTTCACCCACCTTCTAATGATCATCCTTTGATTTTGTATAACTCTTCTACTCTTGTATCAGTTAGGGAAATGGTTTCCCAACAAGATGATAATAGAAGAGAATACATTATTTACTATATTAGTTGAGTCCTCATTAATTATGAAAAATGTTATACTAAAGTAGATTTTGATTACTTTTCTATCTACATTATAGCAAAAAAGCTCTGTGACTATATGTTTTATCAAACCACTTATGTCATTGTCCATTCAGAACCACTTCATCATATTTTTTTTCCAAAGCATTTCTACCTAGAGATAGAATTGGTAAATGGATGGTTATCTTAATGGAATTTGACCTTCGAATCATAACATAAAAATATGTCAAAGAGAAAGTCATTGTTAACCAACTTGTATTAATACCCATACCTGCTACAAATCACCTTCAAGTTAATCTCCTTGATGATAACATTCTCTATATTAAAGGTCTTAATTAGGATATATCCCTTAAATATTATTTCAATAATTTACCTCATGATTTATAAGTAAATAATCAAGAAGATATGAATCTCATTCCTGATACTACTAAATCCAAATTAGTTATTGAAGAGTTTCTTGAAGTCACCATTGATTTTGAATGAAGACACCTGGACCCTCCACTTTAATTGTGATAAATTACTCCAAGGAGTTGGGGTAGATTGTATTCTAAATAAGCCTCATGTTAAAATCATCCCTCTGACATTCAAGCTAACCTGATGTCTCTAATAACATGGCAGAATATGAAGCTTTAAATTTAGGTATGAAAGTGACACTTGACTTAGATATCACATTTCTACACACTTTGGGTGAATTCCAACTTAATTGTCACCAAGTTAATAGTGGTTACCAATGTAAAATAAAAATCATATCATTTATCATCAAATGGAAAAAACACTCACCAGATATGCCTCTTTTAACATTGAGCCAATTCTAAGAGATCAAAACTCTATCATTAATTCTCTTCTTTAACATCTCTATTTCATTCTCATCAAGTACTTAATGATTCCCAATTTCTTGTTCAAATAATAAATTCACCATCTTCTATCAAACCAAAGGATTCACTCATCTATCATATTTAAGTTGTCACTATTCGACATAGTCCATGTTACAAAAAAATCATCCAATTATTTGAACATTAAACCTATCCTCTAGACATAGATTCTTATGAAAATATTAGAATATGTTAATAAGATTTTAAATGTGTATTTATATACAACACCCTTCATACAGAGGATACCCTAATCTACTATGTCTTACAATAAGAGGTCCCTCCTCTCCTCAAACAAGCACATGTGGGAATTTGTGATGGTCATTGTAGCAGACATGCTACAACACGTAAATGTTTATATATGGGATACTTTTATCCTACTTTAGAAAAGGATGCTATCAATTTTTCCAAAAAGTGTAATCCTTTCTAAATTCATGATGATTTAATCCATTCACCACTAGTTGAGATCCAAATTATAGATTCTCCTTAGTCATTTTTCATGTGGGGATTATATCTCATTGGAAAATTACTTCGATCATAAGATGGTCATGTTTTTATCATTACTGCTATTGAATATTTTATTAAATGGGTAGAATCCATGCCTCTTATCAATGTCATGGGAACCACTATTTGCAAATTTATCCTTAACCAAATTATTTTTTACTTTGGAGCTCCCATTACTATCATTTTTTATAATGGCATCAATTTCAAAAATAAGGACATGAGAGAGTTATGTGCTAAATTTAAAATATCCCACAATTTTCCACATCTTACCATCCATAATGTAATGGCCAAGTTGATGTTAATAATAAAATTATCAATTAAATTATAAAAAAAACCATCCAAAAGACCTAAACTAATTGTCATCTTCACTTATATCCCACACTTTTAGCCTATCATACTAGCATACATACTACCACTGGGGCAACACCATTCTCACTAGTCTATGGTTCTGAGTCTATCTTACCATTAGAATTTGAACTCCCCTCCTTACTTATATATCTTCACAATATCATTCTTGATGAAAAATTATGTGAATATCACCTTCATGCCCTCAATATTCTTGATGAACATTAACTATCCATTATTCAACATAACCACCAAAATAAGGCTCGCATCACCAAATAAACATAATAAAAAGTTTAAAGTTTGTACTTTCAATGTTGGTGATCTAGTCCTTGGGTTAGACTATACCCATGATAAAGAAGGCAAATACACCCCAAAATGGAGAGACCCTTAGTGAAATACATTATTGGTCATAACAACTATTTCCTACAAATTAATGAAGTCCATGTTTTTAAATAACCAACTGATGTTCATTTTTTGAATAAATACTCTGCTTAAATATTTCCCATCTTATCATACTTTTATATATTGTCCTACTAACACTTATTGCATGATTTATATAAGGATCTCACCTTCTGCACTAGTCTCTTTGTATATAAACCTTAGTTCCTTCCCTTAATCCTTTGGTTTCTTTACTTCATGAGTTGCATTGCAATACCATAGATAAGACCCAGTTTTCCTCATGAATTCATTTTACTCTCATATATTGATCTTTCATATCAAGTTTATTATTTTCCAATAATTTATTAACCCACTCGGGTTTTTATTTTGTGAGCTACAGTGTAATACCATGGATAGGACTATGTTATCCTCACAAAATACCATTTTCACATACTTTGTTCACCCACTTGGGTTTTTTTTGGAGGTTACATTGTAATATCTTGGATAAGATCTAATTTTCCTCATGAATTCCTTTTGCTTTCATACATTGATTTTTCATATCAAGTTTATTGTTTTCTAATGTTTTATTTACCCATTTGTCTTTCTCTTTTGTGAGTTGTAGTATTAGACCATGGATAGAACCATAATCCTCATAAATACTATTTTTCCCCTTTTTTCACCCACTTGGGTTTCTCTTTTATGAGTTTTAGTGTAAGACCATAGATAGGATCAGGATCTCCTCATAAAATCATCATATTTATTTCAAACACCTTTTCTATAATGTTAATAAATGGTTACAAGTTTGTTAATCCATATTCTCAACTTTAATTTTTATTTCTTTTGTATATAAAACTTGCACAACAAACTATATTAGCATATTTCCCTACAATTACATACATTCTTATGATAAGGAATCACACTTACCTATCACTGTATCCCTTTTCACATTATCACACTTTTTTGAGATTTGAATTAATTCAAATTATTTCATGTTCATTCCCCTTGATTTCCTTTCCTTTCATCCCACTTTGGATAAAACAAGGTCGAATTCAAGATAGCAATTTTATTTCACATTAATAATCAAGACTCTTAGACACCATGCTCTTTAAGTTCTCTTTCTTAGGAACATAATCCAAATTTTTTAAATGATAGCCATTTTTAGCACCCATGTTTGGTTCTCTGAATCTGTATGGAGGGGGAATATAAAAATCCATCAAAATTTAAAAGCCAAATCATTTAAAACACAAGCCAATAATCAAAAGGCAATTTAAAATCAAAAATTTAATATCACACCAAAATATGTGATTTATAACACATATCCTATCTCTAATTGAATTTCAAACTCCATAAATTGATCTCATAATAGAACCAAGGTCCATTGGGGTGTGGTAGGTTAGTAGATTGGGATAAGAGAATTTAAAATAGTTTATAGAGCTACCTACTTTATCACACAAGTACCCAATCTTTGCATTAGAATGATAACTTTGTAAGGGGTCCTAAAGAATGGGGAACACATTGTGGGAAGGTATATCCATTTTAATTTTTATACGTATAGCCTTCATGGGATGATATTCATACTTCATTTGATGAACTAAGATTTGTTTGGTTAGGAAAAGTTCTTCAAAGTATTTAATGCTAAAAAATTTCTTGTTTTCATAAACCTAATTTTAGTATCTTGACTTTGATAAATAATTTCTCTACCTTGATTTCCTTCATTTCCCCCACCACCCATTTCATTTCTCCCCTTGACAAGCAAGTTTGATTATAAATGTATTTCCCCACTTCTATATTCCTTTTTCTTCACATCTTAAAACATGATAACACTACTTTGTTTCAATTTTATCTATCCTTGAACAAAATAGTATGTTTGAATGACTATGAATTATCTTATTTATACCTTTGCTTTACATTTCTAGAATTAGCTTGGTTTATTTGAAAAAAATCATTATCATTCCTTTTTTTGAATAATTGCTTTCATTTCTATATTTTTGTACTTCCTTTTTTTAGACAACTATGTCTTTTTCTATTTTTAGTACTTTTTCCATTATTGAGTGAGGATAGATTGTTACTGCTTAATCACCAATGGTGTTTTCCATTTTTATGTACTTTTTCCATTGATTATTGAGTATGGATTGTTACTACTCACTCATAAATATTGTTTTACCATTTCTTGACCATATTTGTTTAAGGATTGTTACAGCTCTCACATTGATGTTAGATTATCATTTTTACTCATATTATTAGTTTGATTTGGTATGTTTACCTTTCTTACATAAGGTATACTTGTTTGAGATTTTTGGTCATTTAATAACCTTGGAGTTTTTTTTACTCGATTTACTCTAAATTTTTGGCTTAGTCATTTGGTCCTAACTTAGCATTTATTACCCTGGCTTACCAAATTTTCAATTACATCATGCATACACATGCTATTTATCTTGGCTTTCCTACATTTTATTTTTTCTCTTTAATTTTGTATCCTTAACTTTGTCCAAAGCAATCTCTATGCCCTCCATGCTTAAAACTAAAAACATAATAGACAACCATTCAACAATATAGGTAGGTCAAGATATGCATACATTACTTGTTAATTTTAGTTATTTCCTTTTAGTTATTTTATGCTTTAAAATACTACAATTTATTTATCTTTAGCATTGTGTGTTGCTATGTTATTTTTCCAATGCACTATCCCCTATTACATCTAAGTGGCATGTGATGATCTTCAAATGGGGCATATGTATACATATAATATTTTTAAACTTTGTCAATTATTGATGCTTTCTCTCTTATAATAACATCTAATAACTTAATCTCTTTGAGTGCATGCCTTAAAGGGTGCACTGGGAAAGGTTTGGCCAGAACATTGGTGCTTCAAAAGATTATTATACCCTATACCACCACTTTCAACCAACACAAACCTATCATATACACTTACCTAAGCTTTGACACCTCCCTTACACACTCTTTAAAGAAATTCACTACCTTAAATAACCCCTACCTAAGCCAAAAACTCTTTTTAACATTTGTTGAACAAAGTCAACTTGTGCCAACCTTGTACTTAAAATTTAGGAACACATTACAAGATTAGGTCAACCTTGAATGACCCAGTCTATGGCTTAACTTACTTTTATTAATTAATAATACATGGTTGATTTGATTGAATCTATCATCTAAACATTCATAAGGGTTTAGGGTTATATCCAACTATATGTACATGCCTTTTTTGTCATTTCTTAGAGAGATGAATAGAGTTAATCATTTATTTGTTCTTTTTTATAATCTACTCTTCCACTATTTTACTTGAGGAGTCATTTCTTAGGGTTTACACTTTGAAAATAATCTTGTCTTGTGGAAAAAGTCTTGAATGTTCTATCATATATTAGTGATCCTTAAAAACAACAATAACATCTTGCAAAGTTATTTTAGCTAAGAGAGATTGATTTTTGATGACTTCATCTTCAATGTAAGTATTTCTATCTCTTTCTCCTTTATTTTAGTAGATAGTTTATACACATAATATTTTCAAATTTTATCAAATACTAATGCTTTACATCTTGAAGGAACCCATCGAGACTCAAACTCTCTAAGTGCATGTCTTAAAGGGTATACCAGGAAAGGGGTGGGTAGACCATTGGTGCTTCACAAGATTGTTGTCCCTTATTGCCACATTATTACCAATCTAACCAGGTCCTAAAACTATTACTCCTTTCCACACTTCTCCAGTATTTTCCACTTTCTATCCCTCTTTTCCTCACTTTACATCCCTTTTGTCAATCAGTCATGCTAGGTCAACTAGTTTGACCCTATACATTTTTGTTATATTTTCACTTAAGAATTAGGTTAGCCTTTGGCTGACCTAGCTTTGAACATAATGAATAATTATCTAAAAGTGTGTTAGTTAAAGTGGGTCAACCCTATCATCTGGGATTTTTTGAAGGGTTAAGGATTAAATCTACCCATATATGCAAGATCATTTTATCATTATTTCAATATGCAATCAAGAGTTATTATTCACTTGTACATTTTTACAATTTTTTATTCCACCATTTTACTTGAGGAGTCTTAGCTTAGGGTTTATATTTGGAGAATCTAGTCTCATGGATAAATATTGGATGCTTTGGCCTTTATTAGTGATCTTTACAAACCATAACAACCTCTTGTGAATCCCTTTATCCTAGGGAGAGATTGAGTCTCGATGGGTTTACATTCAGGTAAGTATTTTCTAGCTTTGTTCCTCTCTTTAATAGATAGAAGTAGCATAAGTATTAGATTTGAATAATATTACTCACCATATTCCATGTATTAGGGTCTTAATCATACATAGCTTAATTAAGATTCTCCTATACATGTTTTAATTGTTTACTAACCTCTCATGTTGTACGACAAGATTTGTTTAGCACTAGATTAGATTTATTTTACTTGTTATTAGTTTAGGTGAAATATTAAAAATCAAGACCCCTTTAGGGTTATTACATGATTATGTTAGACTAGAGGCATTAGAACCCTCATTATCATAGTGTATTGTGGTAAGAGATTCCATAATCAGGTCTAGCAGATCCCCATATTAGTCATGTTCCCACTTAACAAATGTGTCCCCAATCAGAAGTATATGGTATGATATATGTTCTTTGAGTTAGGATTGATTTATAGACATGATGAATTATTTATTACATAAATTATTATGAACTCGATGTGAAGATAACCCTTTCAAGGTTTTATTTCACATATTTCATCATTTTATCATTTCATTTTTATACTATCTATTTTTCCCTCGCTTACTATACTAGGTTGACCTTGTCGACTCTATAATTTTCAGCCTTTGGTTTCTATGCTAGGTTGATCCTATCGACTGTGTACAGTTTCTAGCCCCTATTTTATATACTAGGTTGAATGTATCGATTTTGTATAATTTTTAGACCCTATTTTCTATACTAGGTTGACCCAGTTGACTCCGTATCTTTTTCTGCTTTCCATATTTGCTAACCCAGTTCTTTGCTTTTCCTTTTTAGCATTTTATTCATTTCCTCAAATCATCATGAAGTCTTCTATTAGAATATTCTTGGATAACTTGAATCTATTTAGACACTATATGGGATTCTCTTTTCTTCTTACCTTTTCTTATATTTTCTTCCTTTTTTAGCTATTGGGGCATCTTATGATGCCCATCCACACATTTCTCTAGCCTTTGAGGCATCTTGTGATGCCCACCCACATATCATTTTAGACTTAGGGGCATCTTTTGATGCCCATAACTACATCTAATTACCCATTGGGGCATCTTACAATGCCCATTATTATTCTACCCGACATGATACCAAACTAATTCAACTTCAAGAAACCTTTTGAGACACAAGCTTGACTCTCATGTGCTCATCCTTGATATGTATGTTAGTATAGGATCCTTCCCTTTTTATTCCATCTATCTAACACTTTTTAGGTTACTTAGATCCCTCCATCTTTAGTAGTTCTCTCTTATTACAAACCTTTAGACCTTCCTTTTTGGTCTTTTGGTTTCCCCTTTCTCTCATGATGTGCATTGTAAAACTATGGATAGGACCCAATCTTCCTCATGATGTACCATAGTCTTATTTATTTTCATACTCTTTCTACACACTTTTTGGCATCCTTTGAATTTTTATTTTATGATTTGCATTGCAAGACCATGGATAGGACTTGGCCTTCCTCACAAAATACCATACTTCTTATCCCATTTATTTTTCACATGCTTTTTGGCACCCTCGTGGGTTTCTCTTTTATGAGTTGTAGTGTAAGACCATGTATAATACCTAGCCTTATAAAACTACCATCATGCTATTCCTTTTATAAAAATGTGTTTTTTCCCTTGTTCTTAGCATTAGATTTTGCTTCTTTTGGTAGATGGAATTTACACAACAATCTATTTTAGCATGTTTTCATCCATTTCCCTCATTCTTATGATAAGGAATTACATTTTACTATCATTGTATCCCTTTTTCACCCTTTGTCACATTTTTTTGCATTTTAAAGTAATTCAAATTGTTTCATGTGTCATTCCTCTTGATTTTCTTTCCTTTCACTCTACATTGGATAAAACAAGGTCAAAGTCAAGATAGCACTTTTATTTCACCTATATTTACAATACTCTTAGACCCCATGCTCTTTGAATTTCTCTCTCTTAGAAACCAAGTCCCAAGTATTCAAATGAAAGTTATCTTTAGCACCCATGTTTGGTTTTCAAAATTTGTTAGGTGGGAGGAATGGAAAAATCCATCAATAAAGTTAAAATCTAAATCATTTGAAACAAAAGGCAATGATATACAAAAGTCAAAATACAAATCTTAAAAGTCAAAATCACACAAAAATACATGATTAAAATCACATCTCCTATCTCTAATAAAAGGTCAAACTCCACACTTGGCCTCACATAGAGCCAAGGTCCATTGGAGTGTGGTAGGCCAGTAGATTAGAATAGGAGAGTTTAATAAACTATATGGTGCTACCTACTTTCTCATGTAAATACCCAATATTTATAGTAGATCGATGACTCTATAAGGGGTCCTGAGGAATAGAGAACACATTATGGGAAAGTAGGTCCATTTTACTTTTTATTCATATAGCCTTCATCGAATGATCTATATACTTCATTTTTTGACCTAAGACTTGTGTGGTTAAGAGAATTTTTTCAAAATCCTTAAGGTTAAAAGTCTTCTTATTTTGACAAACCTAATTTGAGTGTCTTGACTTCGATAAAGAGTTCTTCTACCTTGGTTTTTCCTTCATTATCCACTCCACCCATTTCATTTCCCCCTTGATAGGTAAGTTATGATTCCAAATCTATTTTCCCTTATTCTATGTTCCCTTCTTCTTCACCTATTAAAAACATGCTAGCACTACTTTATTTCAATTTTATCTATCCTTAGAGTAAAACCACATGTTTGAGTAACTATGGATTACCTTCTTTATATCATAAAATTACATTCCTTTTTTATTCATTTTATCATTTATCATTGTTGTACTTTTTTCCATTGTTGAGTGAGGTTGTCTTGTTACTTCTCACTCATCAATGTTGTTTTCCCTTTGATGTACCTTTTTTCATTATTGAGTGAGATAAGGATTGTTACTTCTCACTCATCAATGTTGTTTTACCTTTTTTTTGCTGATTATTGATGTTTGATTACCATCCTTTTTGACATGTATCTTTGGTTTGACTTGGTGAGTTTGCCTTTCTTATTTAAGGTTTCCTTGTTTGATTTTTTGGTCTTTAGTAGCCTTGGCTTTTCAATTACCTGATGTAATCTTGTTTTTGAATTGTTTATTTAGTCTAACATAGCACCTATCACCCTATATTGCCAAATTTCTATGTATGTCCCATCTTCATAGCACCAGTTATCTTGGCTTTCTTACATTTGTTTGTTTTTGCTCTTTAGTTTTGTATTTTTGGGTTTGTCAAAAGCAGTCTTTATGCCCTACATAATCAAAACTAACAACATAGTAGACAACCATCTAATAATAAAGGTGATTCAAGGTATGCATCACATTTAATTTTTATTTTTTTATCATTTACTTTTAGTTATTTTATGCTTTAAAATACTACAACTTTTTTTTAGCATTAGTGTTATGTGTTCTTCTATTCTTTCTCAAAGAAACATCTCCTATTGTACCTTAATGACACATGATGATATTTGAGTGAGGCATATGTATACACATAATATTTAAAACTTTTATCAAATACTTATGCTTTACATCTTATAAGAACCCATCGAGACTCAAACTTTCTAAGTGCATGCCCTAAGGGGTGCACTAAGAAGGGGGTGGGTATACCATTGGTGTTTCATAATATTTTTGTCCCTTATTGCCACATTATTACCAATCTAAATAAATCCTAAAACCATTTCCTAAGCTATTACTCCTCTTTTGCACACTACTCTAGTCTTTTCTACTTTCCATCTCTCTTTTCCTCACTTTAAATCCCTTTTCTCAGCCGGTTGTGCTAGGTCAACTGGGTCGACCCTATATAGTTTTAAGATATTTTCACTTAGGAATTAGGTTATCCTTTGGATGACCTAACTTGAGACCTAGTGAATAATTATTTAAAATTATGCTAGGTCGACTAGGTCAACCCTATTGGCCAAGATTTTCAGAAGGGTCAAGGGTCAAATCCACCTATATACACAAGATCATTTCATCATTATTTCAATATAAAATCAAAAGTTATTATTCCCTTGTAATTTTTATAATATGCTCTTCCACCATTCTACTTGAGGAGTCTTAGATTATGGTTTTTATTTGGAGAATCTAATCTTGTGGATAGGTCTTGGACGCTTTGGCCTTTCTTAGTGATCCTTACAAACCACAAAAACCTCTTATAAATTCCCTTTGGATAAGGGAGATATTAAGTCTCAATGAGTTCATGTTTAGGTAAGTATTGTTTAACTTTAATCCTCTCTTTAGTAGATAGAAGTAGCATAAGTATTGGCTTCAAGTAATATTACTCTCCATATTCCATATATTAGGGTATTAATCATACATAGCTTAATTGAGATTCTCCTATACATGTTTTGATTGTTTATTAACCCCTCATTTTGTGCCACAAGATTTGATGAGCACTATATTAGATTTATTTTACTTTTTATTAGTTTAGGTGAAATATTAAAACGTAGGCCCCCCTTAGGGTTATTATGTGATTATGTTAGACTAGAGGCTTTGGAACCCTCCTTAGCATCATGTATTATGGTAATAGATCCCCTAATCAAGTCTAACAAATCTCCATATTGGTCATGTTCCCACTTAAAAAATGTGTTCTCAATTGTAAGTGTATGGTATGATCTATCTTCTTTGAGTTAAGATTGATTTATAGACATGATGCATTTTTTATTACATACAGATAGAAGTAGCATAAGTAATGGATTTTGAATGTATTTATCTCTCTATTCATTATATTTATATCTATATTGACTTAATTATAAATGTTTTATGCATGTTTACTTTTATGTTTATTTCCCCCATTTTGTTTCACAAGCTTTGGTGATCACTAGGTTAGATTTTAATTTACTTTGTCATTTACATTGTGAATAAGAAAACATAGAACCTAGCTAAGGTTATTACATGGTGTTGCTTGACTAGAGGCTTTGGAACCCTCTCTAGTGATATTATTGTGGTAAGGGACACATTGGTTAGGTCTAGTGAATCCATCTTGGTCATGACTACAAATTGTTATGACTAGGATTGATTTGTAGATCACCTTCACTTTCCCTTGTATACACTCCTTAGCCAATATTATAAAATGTGTAGTAGTTACATGGATACTAATTATTATTATATGTTGACACATTGGAGAGGTGTGGAAAGTCAAATTAACATTTATATGGAACCTAAGATGATAAAATTATCATATAATATAATGTAAATAATGAAAAGGTGAATATTGTATCCATGGACATTAGAATATGTACACTTAAAATTGAATCTATTGGTAGGGCCAAAGAGAATAAAATTGATAATTAACCTAGTATTTGATCCTTATATTTTGATGGAGCTCACACCAAGAAATTATATAGTGCATCGATTCTATTGATATACCCTCAAGGAAAGTAATACCTTACTTATTATTGCTTACAGTTCCCATGTACCGATAACCTTATTGAGTATGAGGCTATGATTCTAAGCCTATAGTTTTCTTTGAATCACAATGTAAGATAATTGTAAATGTTTGGAGAATATAAATTAGTGATTAATCAAGTCAAAAGTAAATTTTAGTTCAAACTATCACATTTGAGGAAATACAAATATAGAACATGAGACTTAATTGAATAATTCAATGCCTTTAATTTCATATCAATCCCTAAGGAAAATAATAAAATTATGGATTCCCTTGTAGAATGATCTTAAATTTATTTCCCTTTAATGATTAAAAATTGTAAAATTTCTTAATTGAATTGTTTCTATGTCCCTTTATCCCAAACAAAGTCAAGAATTTGAAAGTAATTAATAATGATCAATAAATTATTGAATTAATGAATAACTCTAATGTTTTTTATGTATAATTCATAAATGAAAAAGATTTATATTATTGGAGTGGGTCATAATCGAGGATCAGTATGGATAGAATTGAATACACAAAGAAAGTACCTATTATATAAGTGAAATCAAGCATGAGCTAGGAACAAGATTTTCACTCAATAATTGAAATATTGATAAATTAACATTAGCATCATTATTCTTCATTATCCATAAAATATTTATGAAATGTACATATATAGGTGGAAGATAAACATGTCCTTAAATCCTCATGAATGTGTGATTTGTCAGGGAAGTCCAAGAACAAACACACCTGTCCTGATTCCTCTTGTTGGATCTTGCTCCTCAGAAAGAGCACAATATGATTACCAAATATAAGCAATTAAATATGCGGAAATAACAAGAAGCACAAGTAACTAGAATTCACTAATAGCACAGAATATGAGAGACAATACACTATCTTGTATTAACACTTTACAGAAAAGAATACAACAAAGAGCCGCCACACTCTTTCACCTTACAGAGGTTTGCCACACCTCAAGTGTACAGTAATTCTCCTCACACACACTCTCCTACACAAAAAACAGTCCCAACAACCAACTCACAAACAGAATTGGTGTTCACCTCTCCAACTAGTTAGTAATAACCCTGCCAGTTCACCAAGCACTCTAAAGTACTTCAAGTTGATCTCCCATGAACCTGCAACCTGCAATTCAACAGACCATACTCACACATGTAGATCTCCTATGAGCTTGCAACAACCTACAACTCAATGATCTTACAATGGAAGCAACTTACTTGCCTTCCTTTCTATCTCATACATATACAATACATGCCAATGGGTCTATAGATAGATCCCTAACTCAAACAATAACTTAGACTCTTAATTTAGACAATTATCCTCGCAGCCAAAGACTCTAACTGGCCTTTACATGCAAACACTTCATTCACTTAACTAACTGTCTGTGTAACGAGCAGTTATGAAACACACAGGCGACCGATGTCGGTCCCTGCTTGTCTGGTTCTGCCGACGTCGGCCGACTCCCTGCCGTTACCAGTGGCCTTCTGCACTAGTCACAACCAACGTCGGTCCTGCTGCCGATGCCAGTGCTCCTGGATCTCAGCAACCTTCTTGTTCCTTCAGTTTGTAAAGAGTTAAAGCTTTTAGCTCCACAACTTAACAATCTCCCACTTGGAGATAAATAGCTACAACCTGTACCTATACCTATACCTGTACTTAGTCTAGTTTGTTCCCTTGGCTTTGTATCCCTCCTTAAGATCACTCTTGAAGACCAACCACCACAAACTTGTAGTGCAAAACCTGTCATCCAAATCACCTGCCACATCCACATCTACAAACCATGTAGAAAATAACCTGAACTTGCATAGCATGTGCACCTATTGCTAGTCCCTGTAAGAATCCACTGAACTGTCCTCCAATGGTTCTCTTCCAGATTGGCTCCAACTTGTGACAACTCCCAATGCTTGGAAAAACTCAGGTTTAGTACATACCATGCACTCAACCTCATTATGTGAATCAAGACCCCTGTTCATAAAACTGTCCAACCATCGGCGTGCTAACCGGTTTCACACAATCATCCTGAAACAAAGTCAACATGTAACCTACCATGTCTCTAAAACACACTCATGCCAAAGAATCTTGCTGCTCCCAAATTCTCCATGACAAACACCTGAACTAGCTTTACATTTAGTTTAGCAATACCTGTATATGTAACCCTGCAACAAGCACATCATATAGAAATAGGATAATGTAGCTAATATTATCCAACCTGGTAAAGAGAAACACAATGATCAAACCTCCATTGCCCTGTAGCTAATACAAGACCATATACCCTGATCTTCCATCTCATGTATCCATTTTCGCTCTTCTTTATCCTGAACATCCATTCGTCTCTCAGTGCTTACTTCCAGCTGGCCACTCTACCCAAAACACCTGTTTGGTTCTCTTCCAAGGAATCACATCCTCATCCATGCCTAGCTCCCATTGTTTCCTGGATCTACCTATTCTGCTTCTTCAAAAGATTCCTGGTCCTATGCCATAAGTGAGCAACAAGTAGTGTAAAGAAGGAAAATGATGAATGTAAGAACTTACTTACACCTTCAGTCCTCCATATGGGTGCTTGAGACTCCATGACAGCTTGTTATCCACCCAAAATTCATCTCAGTAACCGATGCCAGTCACATCTCAGTCTGCAGATGACCGAAGTCGATTCCCTACGACTGCCACCTTGTCAACGTCATTTTCCCGTGGCCGAAGCCGGTCGTTCTCTACCCTGAGTCATTGACGTCGATCTGCACATAGCTGACGTCGGTCCCTATCTGGACACTGACGTTGATTTTCCTGTCGACGTTGGTCTCTATATTTTTCTTGTGAGACCTAACTTTTTCCCGCAAGCTCTTTTTGGATCAAATCCTTGTCCAAATCACCCTTGCTCTGCTCAGAATTCTTATGCATCTTGTGCTAAACTCTATCCATCACCTTCTCCTTGAAAACCAAGGCTTTCCTGTTCTTGTCACTAACATCGAATTCCTCAAGAAACGTTACCTTCTTCTTTTGCATACAAAAACCACGATCCATACCTTCCAAATCTGAAAGCATATCTTTTGACTCAAGAACAAGCATCTCCTTCTTATCTATGTGACCAAGCCTATCAAGCCACATCTCTGAATCTACAGCTGAAGTAGAAAACCCAGAAAGAGAATCAGTAGTACAAGTAGATAGATAAAGCGTACCTACTTTCTTACCTCTAGCTACAATAAGTGTACCCTTGGTAACCTTCCAAGAGTCCGCTGTGAGAGTTACTGTGCAACCCTCATCACCCAAACTTCTAACAGAAAACAAATTCCGCTCCAAAACTAGGACATGCATGACTTCTTTTAACATCCATGTGTTACCTGTCTGCAATTTCAGCTTCACTTTTCCTTTGCCAACAATCTGACAAGGATTACCATCCCCTACATAAATTTCTCCAAAATCTCCCTGGACATACTCATGAAAAAATTCCCTATGTGGGGATGCATGAAAAGAGGCACCAGAATCTAAAACCCAAGATTCTACTTTATCCAAAGAACATACCAAAGCATCTCGTGCAGTATAATCTGCAACATCTGCTTCTTCTTCATGTCCTTCATGCTGATCTTCACCTGATCTGTAATCTCTCTTTAAGTGCCCTTGATTTCCACACTTCCAATAGGTTATTCTGCCATACCTGGACTTGGATCTTCTGCCTATCTTGGACCTTGATCTCCCATGCTCTATCTTTTCTCTTTGCTTTCCTCTGCCTTCAACACTCAAAGCATTTCCTGATGATTCACCTATGCTATTCCTGCATATCTCTTCATTCAAGATCACACTCACAACATCATCCAATTTTAAGACTTTTGAAGGAGACACAGTATTAGAAACTGCCATTACCAAACCTTCCCAACTTTTAGGTAATGAACACAAGATTAAGAGAGCTCTGATTTCATCATCAAATACAATATTGACTGAACTTAACTGGTTTACCAAACCATGGAAATCACTAAGATGGCTATGAATAGATCCACCTTCCAACATTTGCAAATTAAATAAACGCTTCATAAGAAATACCTTATTAGAAGCTGAGGGTTTTCATATAAATTTGCCAAAAATTCCATCAACTCCACCGTTGTCTTACACTGTGATAAGGTGGAAATCATAGATGATGCAAGACTCAATCTAATAGATCTCAGAGCCTTCCGATCAAGAACCTCCTATTCTTCATCTTTCATATCTGAGGGTTTGCAATTAACCCCTCCCAACGGTAAGTACAAATCTTTTTGATACAGATAATCCTCAATCTACATCCTCCACAATTGGTAGTTCTTGACATTAAACTTTTCCATCCGTAGCTTACTGTCTTCTGTCATTGCTCAACTCCCACTCAAACAAAAACCCTGTGAGTACCTGTAATCAAAACACACTAACCAGATCTAATCCAATCTGTTAGTATCCCAACCAAAAGCTCTGATGCCACTTGTCAGGGAAGTCCAAGAACAAACACACCTATTTTGATTCCTCTTGTTGGATCTTGCTCCTCAAAAAGTGCACAATATGATTACCAAATATAAGCAATTAAATATGCGGAAATAACTAGAAGCACAAGTAACTAGAATTCACCAATAGCACAGAATATGAGAGAAAATACACTATCTTGTATTAACACTTTACAAAAAAGAATACAACAAAGAGCCGCCACACTCTTTCACCTTACAGAGGTTTGCCACACCTCAAGTGTACAGTAATTCTTCTCACACACACTCTCCTACACAAAAAATGGTCCCAACAACCAACTCACAAACAGAATTGGTGTTCACCTCTCCAACTAGTCAGTAATAACACTGCGAGTTCACCAAGCACTAAAGTACTTCAAGTTGATCTCCCATGAACCTGCAACTTGCAATTCAACAGACCATACTCACACATGTAGATCTCTTATGAGCTTACAACAACCTGCAACTCAATGATCTTACAATGGAAGCAACTTACTTGCCTTCCTTTCTATCTCATACATATACAATACATGCCAATGGGTCTATAAATAGATCCCTAACTCAAACAATAACTTAGACTCTTAATTTAGACAATTATCCTTGCAGCCAAAGACTCTAACTAGCCTTTACATGCAAACACTTCATTCACTTAACTAACTGTCCATGTAACGAGCAGTTCTGGAACACACAGGCGACTGACGTCAGTCCCTGCTTGTCTGGTTCTGTCGACGTCGGCCAACTCCCTGCCGTCGCCGGTGGCCTTCTGCACTGGTCACGACCAACGTCAGTCTTGCTGTCGACGCCGGTGCTCTTGGATCTCAGCAACCTTCTTGTTCCTTCAGTTTGCAAAGAGTTGAAGCTTTTAGCTCCACAACTTAACATGATTATCTATCACAAAGACCTAAAAATATACCTAAACAAGTAAATCAAACATGTGTAGGAAAAACACATTAAATGGAATAAAAACCTACACTAACACCCCCCTTAAGGGTAGCTTGGGTGGGTAGTAGAATTGGGTCTCAATACAAAGTTATGATGAGGAACCCAAGTACATAGAAATGTCCTTCTAGAGAAGGATACTAGAGCTATCTAAACCCTAAGAAGAGCTCATAAATGAAGATACTTGCTCTTAGTGAAGGGTTTTGTGAATATATAAGCAATTTACTCTATTATTTATATGTAGTGGATATCAATGACTTGCTCATGAATGAGCTCATGAATGAAATGCATGTGAATCTCGATATGCTTGGTACATTGATGAAGGATTGGATTCCTATAGATTTGAATTATGCTTTGGTTATTGTAGAAAATGACTATTAGTTATCAAAATTAGATTCTAAACTCAAAAATAATCCCTGAAGCTATATAGCCTTAACTAATTGGGCTTGAACCAAGTGAGAAACTTTAGCCTGAACTAGACTTATGATTTTGAATATTGCTAGCCCAATCTTAATCTATATGACTAATATAATCAACATCAATTCCTACTCTGTAGTGAATCTTGAAAATATTAATACCCTAAATGTAGTGGAGAATCCACTTAGCTAATTTTTATAGACACCCCATTTTGGCCACATCTATGTTCCAATGAGACTTCAGATTGATTTCTACTTAATAGTGAAAATTAAGCCTAGGAATCACTAAATGTCCAAATTTCATCTTCATATCAGACATTAGTCCTCAAAATTGTGGAGGTATACTTATTTAGGGTATTATCTTATATACAGTATTAACCTCTCATGGATTCATCTCCAGTCAACTTTTGACTTAGCAAATTCATAGTTTCATCATTGGACTCATTAAGTGAGGCACTTAAACAATTCCTAAAGTGAAAAAAATTCTAAGCAAAATGAATTAAGTAAATCAAATTAAATGCTTAAGTGAAATTTCTATGTGTAATTAATGAAAATTATTTTTTCAAAGGAAATTCTAATAAAAATGAGGTCATGATGATGTCATCATCCTCAAACTCAAGTTATTAAAAATATCTCCCCTAAAACCTTAAATTTAAAAATGGAGAGACATGCTTAATAAATAGGATCTCTATCTCAAATATTAATTTCTTGTCCCCTCCTTAACCCAACTAGGGTTAATATAAACCTAACCACAATTAACTCTAACTTAATTACACTTGGGTTAAAATTAGTTTGGAAGGCTATAAATATAAGGCCTCACCCATTATTCAACAAGTTATTTTGGTGTAATGTTATCATGCAAAAATAATTTCAAGAAGCCTATTTTGTAATGTTATAATGCTCATTTTTTGAGAGAAATAAGCATCAAATCCAAGCCAAATCCAATGTCAATCCCAATATTTCCAAGGTGACAAGGAGAAATGATGTAAGGAGCACCATTGTCAAAGATTCTTTGAGCACATGACTGAGAAAATTATTCTATAGCTCTCTCAAGAAAGGTAAATATTATTTGGTTTATCTTCTATTGATAGTTACTTGTATTGTTCTCTCTCTTTGAGTGTCTAGGCTTGAGGTGTTAGCTTTATTAGTGTGTTTTTATTTGTTTTTCATCATATTAACTCCCCTCTTGAATTCCTATTGATCACATAATCACACAATTGGTGGGACCATGCATGCCACATGCATAAATGGAATATCTTGGGACCTTTCTGGAGTGAAGACATTTTCATTCTAGACCCTAATTTCTTAATTTTTGGCTAATTTTTTTGTGTTTGGTTTATGACTATGGAACTATGAATTCGGGACTACATAATTGTGAATTCAATGAGATAAACCACAAAATCATAGACAAAAACTATGAAATCATCTTGGGAAACCATAAAATCATCTTGGTTTATATTTGGCTATGTGAAACTATGAAATCATGCCAATAAATAGAAAAATTGTTGAGCAAAACTACAAATTCTTCCTATAGGAAAATGAGCCTTTTCCTTTGCTTTTTAGGTTAATTAAAAAATTATTTTACATTTGTAGAATTATATGTTTTAAATAGAAAAATCATCATTTGTAGCAGTGAAATCTCATTTTTTAGTAGTGAAATTTCAATTTAAATCATCTTTCCAGGCTACAAAATCAATTTTTAACTTCAAAATCATTAGAAAATAGTGAAATCACAAGTATTTGTTTCTGTGTTTTTATGCAGGTTTTTCCAAAATTATGAAATCATTTATCGGAGTTATAAAATAATTTTCCATAATTAAAAAATCATTTACCAGAGTAGTGAAATTATCAAAACAAGTTTTCAAATCTTTCTAGAATCACAAAATTGCTCAATTTAAGTCTTTATTGCATTCAAGTTTTTCTATGTTTTCATATGCCTAAACAATTTCATAGTTCATAGTTTACTACGTAACTACAAAATCATTCTAGAGAGCTTAAATTTGTGTTTTTTTAGATAAATTTTAAAATTTCACCTTGACTTAAATTATAAATTAATCCACTAACCATGTCCATAGAAATTGATCTAAGAAAGAAGCTTAGGTTCTTTTTAATCAATTTTTCATTTTGCCAAGTCAAAATTCCCAAAAAAAGGTTAAAACTCATTCACATTTGACTAAGGTGTTTAAAATTCACTTAAAATTTTGTCTTTTATCATTTTATAATCTTTTATAAGTGTAAACACAACCAAGGGGCCAAAAAATTCAAACACATTTCAATTTGGTGTTAGTAAAAAGAAGCTACATCTTTAGTTAGAGCTCCTAAGGGTTCTTTTTATTTTTGTTTGTTCTTTAAATTAGTTTAAAATTGCTTATATTAGCTTATTTTATTTTGGTAAACATAAAATTTAGCATGTATGTTCTCCCCCCATCCCCTTTAGGGAACTGAGGTGGCCAAAAGTGCTTGGTTTATTTTCGTTATTTGTAAAAATTTATGTTAGAAAGAATGTTGTGTATGCTCTCCCCAAGCTCTGAGTGACTTAGGTGATTCAAAAGTGACCTATAAATATTTCCATTTTTTTAATTTATTTTTATACATTTGACTTGTGGGTAGGAGTTCATGGCCTCCTCATGAGTTTTTTAGGGGTGTGTTGATCTAGGACTTCATCTCCCAACATCGTAACAACCCCATTCCATGATGGAGTATAAAAATTGGGCAAACCATTGGATGTAATAGTGGTGAGTAATTATCTTTACCATCCCACTAGGTAATCGGGGCATATGGTAGATAAACATTAGAATTACATTGATGAATTCATTATGCAAAGGACTAGACCTTTGCATAACAAGCTAGGTAGTTTGGATTCAATTGACATGATTGCGCACTTGTGTGAGCCACACTTGGTACCATTTAGTAAATTAAAAACGTATAGATTTCTATTTAAACCCCACTTATCATGAATTTTTTTTCTAAATATCAAGTGTTCTTCACTCTAAGTTCATGCCACATACCAATGCTTGAGAGATAGAGGGGGTATAAAAACTCTACCTACACTCATACTTTAATGTTTTGATTAAAATTAAATTCCTCACAAGCATTAGTATATCAATGGAAAATTTGGATTTAGATACACACATCCATGTTAGTTATAGGGATAGGATGAGCCATTTGGGATACTTCTATTTTCTCTTATTTACATATATATTTTGAGACTATAAATTGTTTGTTTGTTTGTCAAAATGAGGCATATGTTAAGCATGAGATATACTGAGAGGGGGGGTGAATCAGTATATCATATATCTAATAAATATTTTTCTTAACCAAATTCCACTTAATCAAACATTCAAGATATGCAATAAAACTCAAACAATAAACACCACACAAGATATAGAGAGACACCAAATATAACATGGAAACCCAATGTGGGAAAAACCATGGAGAACAATCTCAAGTATATGAATGAGCACCAACCCAAAAAATATTTGCAAGCACCAACTTACAGGAGCACCAACCCCTTTGCTGAGCACCAACGTAACAACTATTCATGAGCACCAACCCACAGGAGCACCAACCCTTTGCTGAGCACCAACCCAGCAACTATTCATGAGCACCAACCCACAGGAGCACCAACCCCTTTACCAAGCACCAACCCAATAACAATTTGTGAGCACCAACCCACAAGAGCACCAACCCCTTTGCTGATCACCAACCCAGCAACAATTCGTGAGCACCAACCCCTTTGTGTATACCACACACCTATCTCTCAATGTTGCTATCTCAACAAATGATAGTTCAATACAACATCTCTTTCCTCTCTCTCACCTTTGCTCTTCTAAGCTAGATATAAAAAATACAAATCATATTCATCTCTCACAATTGCTCTTCTAAGCTAGATATTACAATATCAAATCAACCTCTATCTCACATATTACAAATGGCTTCTCAAGCCTTTATTTATAGCTTTCCAAATGACCTTTGGCCTTCCCCCTTTGTGACCCTTCAATCCTCATGAAAAATGGTGCCAAACTTGTATAACCCTTCATATCCTTGCCTTTGAAAAGTCATGTGGTGACCCTTCATGAGAAAAAATGTCCTTCCCTCTTTTGTCTTTAGTTTGGTGACTTTTCATATTCCTCAAAGTGTCCCTTCATGAGAAATTGCACCCTTCCTCTTTTGTCTTCACTTGGTGACTCTTGGAATTCCCCAAGATGACTCTTCATGGGAAAATGCATCCCACCCTTCTTTTGTCTTTACCCCATGGCTCTTTGACTTCTCCATGGGCCCTTCTTTTGTCTCATATGCACCCAAAAATATATTCGTTAATATTAAATAAATATTAACTCACATTAGCCAAGATATATCTATTACAAATAGAATTAAATGCAATGGGGCTTGTATCACCAATAATGCTAGACCTTTGACATCAATGACAATATTTCCAACAATCTCTCCCTTTGTCATTGATGGCAACCTCAATCTTGAAACTACCACATCCTATCACCTATACATACTGTCATCTAAAAACATACAATAATTTCCCCTTACTGTAGCAACTTGTACCTATTCCATGTATATGTTTCTGCACCTATACCTGTACATATTATTCTCCCCCTTTAACATCAATGGCAAAGGGCCTACTTGGAGCTAACACTTAGCTCCCCCTCAACTGATGCTAAACATCAATGGTAGGAAGTAATAGAAATTACTCCCAACTCCTCTTGTAGATCTTTGAATGTGTCCTTTGATCATGCCTTTGAGAAGATATCTGACAATACATACACATTGTTCCCTATCCTTTGAGCATCTACAATCAACTCATTTGAATCTTTTCTTCTAATCTCACAACCTTCAGCATGAAACCTTAATGTGTATTCTTGATCACATATTTGACTAACACTCAACAAATTATGCTTAAGACCTTTTACATATAAAACATTCTAAGTCTTAGTTCTACCATAATCCAAACTCAAAGTACCTTTTCCAGATATCCTAGTAGTGGTTTTATCTCTGAATCTCATTATATCACCATTGATCTTCTTTATAGTAATGAACTTACTTTTATCTCCTATCATATGCCTCAAACATCCACTATTAATTAACCATGGCTAATCTTTACCTCTTACATGCAGGGCTGTCTGAACCATCATAGAATCTTCAGGTTGTTTCTTCTACCATGAACATGTCTAAACCTTCTTCTTGATGAATGGATATTTGAAACTCTAATCCTTCTTGACTGACTCAAACATGCTTCTACATATCAAGCTATGTCTCCAAAGTTGTTGCACTTGTACCATACTATGGTCTCTTCATCAAAGCTTGATAGAGGAGTAAAAGAGTTGTGGCTTCTGCTTGACTCTACTTGACTTTCCTTCTCCTTATTTCTGAAATTGTTAGCTCTTTTTCTACATTCTAAGTTCTTGTGACCATATCCATTACAATAAAAACAATAGCCATAAAAATAAGACCTGTCTATATATTTTTAACCTGATTATCTTTTGTAGCTTTGTTCTCTCCAGCCTTCTTTATTTGAAATGTCCTCTATATTTTTCACTTCTCCCCTTTTTGTTCCCTCTTTTGTAAAAGCTTCAGCATAGCTCTTTTTCTTTTCAAATCCAATCCCTATCTTGTCTGAATTTTCTTTTTGACTTTCCAATATCTTATTCAGCGTGTTAGTGTTATCTTCAAATTTTGAATCACTAACTACTTTATCATTGACTACTTTCTCAATATCTTCTTTTAAAGAGGCAATTTCAATAACATACCTTTGACATTAATTTATTGCTATTTCCAACTATGATGTGAGATCTTCTTCATTCTTCTTCGCTTCTTCAAAGTGTGCTTATAGATCTTCAATAATTTCCTTTGACTCCTGTTCATTTTTCTCGATCTGGCACTTTAATCTTTGATTCTTCTTCTCAATGGCTTTTAACTCTTCTAGGGCACAAATGAGTTCTCCTTCCATATTCACTTCAGATTCCTCCTCTTCTTCTTCTTGATCATCTTCATGTATGGCCATGAAAATAATCTCTTCTTTTTTTGAATCACTAAGTCCACTATCTTCTATTGAGCTAGGATCCTTAGAATATAGGCTCTTCTTCTCGAATCCCTTCTTAGATTTGCCTTTGAAATTTTTCTTGTATGTAGGCTTTTGTTCTTCATCATCATTACCCTTATTTGGGCATTTAGCTAAAAAATGTCTAATCTTTCCATAATTAAAACATTTAAAAGGTAATTTTCCTTGATATTTACCTATTCCTCTTTTCGGCTTGCGAATAAAAAGTGCTCCAATGTCATTTTCCTTGATATTGGAGTAATTGTAGATGTCTGTGGCTCTTCATATTCTTCCACTACTTTCCATATGTCAAATCTAAGGGCCATCAAATAAACCTTCATTCTCATGCTCCAAAAATCATAATTCATCCCATCAAACAAAGGTGCCTTATTTATAGAAAATCCTTCCTGTGACCCAGCCATCGTGCTTCCCTAATCTACCTTCAAGATGTAAAACTTTTTAAAAAGGAACCTGCTCTGATACCAATTGTTAAGCATGGGATATACTGAGAGGGTGGGTGAATCATTATATCATATATCTTATAAATCTTTTCCTTAACCAAATTCCACTTAATCAAATATTCAAGATATGTAATAAAACTCAAACAATAAACACCACACAAGATAGAGAGAGACACTAGATATAATGTGGAAACCCAATGTGGGAAAAACCATGGAGAACAATCTCAAGTATATGACTGAGCACCAACCCAAACAATATTCACAAGCACCAACTTGCAGGAGTACTAACCCCTTTGCTAAGCATCAACCCAACAACTATTCGTGAGCACTAACCCACAGGAGCACTTTGCTAAGCACCAACCCAGCAACTATTCATGAGCACCAACCCATAGGAGCACTAATCCCTTTGCTAAGCACCAACCCAGTAATAATTCGTGAGCACCAATTCATAGGATCACCAACCCCTTTGTCGAGCACCAACCTAGCAATAATTCATGAGCACCAACCCCTTTGTGTACACCACACACCTATCTCTCAATGTTGTTATCTCAACAAATGATAGTTCAATACGACATCTCTTTTCTCTCTCTCACCTTTGCTCTTATAAGCTAGATATAACAAATAAAAATCATATTCATCTCTCACAATTTTTCTTCTAAGCTAGATATTACATTATAAAATCAACCTCTATCTCGCATATTACAAATGGCTTCTCAAGCCTTTATTTATAGCTTTCCAAATGACCTTTGGCCTTCCCCCTTTATGACCCTTCAATCCTCATGGAAAATGGTGCCAAAATTGTATGACCCTTCATGAGCAAAAATGTCCTTCCCTGTTTTGTCTTTACTTTGGTGACTTTTCATATTCCTCAAAGTGTCCCTTTATGAGAAATTGTGCCCTTCCTCTTTTGTCTTAACTTGGTGACTCTTGGAATTTCCCAAGATGACTCTTCATTGGAAAATGCATCCCATCCTTCTTTTGTCTTTACCCTATGGCTCTTTGACTTCTCCATGGGCCCTTCTTTTGTCTCATATGAAATTGAAAATATATTCATTAATATTAAATAAATATTAACTCACATTAGCCAAGATATATCTATTACAAATAACATTAAATGTAATGGGGCCTTTATCACCAATAATGCTAGACCTTTGACATCAATGACAATATTTCCAACAGCATAAAACATCACAATTTTTTACACCAATTTAGCCTAAAAGGTGTTATTATATCCCTTTGGTGTCACACTTTTACCTTAGATATTTTATCCCAAAACATTTATATGTGTGTCACTTGTTTAAACAGGGCATTGTTATGCTGCCCATTTCATCCCAATTATTTACCTTGGAGTTCTGAGTCTAAAACCATTATCATACATTTTTATTGAAATAGCATCATTATGTTTCTCATGTTATTTCAAAAAAAAATCCTTTAATCAAACCAATTTCAAAACCATGTGTACATTTGGTCTAATTTTGGTGTCATTATGCCACCCATTTAGGTATAGGATGTTATCCATTTGAAGAATTCAAGTCTTTTAAACTAATTTCATAATTTATCTTTTGAAGTTTAGATTGAAAATTGATCGGTCTACACTTATGTATTACTTAATTTTTTCTTGGGTGTTTACCTTTTGCCTTTGATTACGTAACTTGGAATAATTCCTTACTTGATTTGAAGACCCCTTTTTCCTAGACCTACAAAGTGGTTGATTTTTTTGTGCCTCGAGTTGATTTTTTGCCTTGAAATAAGGTCAAAAATCTCTTTTCAATTATAAATCTAAGTGAAATTAGTTTACATTGGATCCTTGCTTATCAATTGGGTTTGAATGATTTACTCATCACTCTTATGTTGATTACTTGATATTGACTTTCCCAATTAGTTTTAGGCTTGTGCCTAGATTAAATGTCTTATACCAAGGTCAAGTTTATTTTAAAATACATATGCCAAGATTGAGTCAAAGTGTTTCAAATTGTTTTCCTTAGAGTTATATTAGTTACAAGTTTTTACCTTGACCTAGTTCATTTTAAAGTCTATCTTTGTGCCTTCTTACCAAAGACCTAGCATTCACCTTAGTTTTTAGATGTAACATTGCCTTAAGTTTTCAAACCTAGTTTGTTTTAAAAGTATAGATTTGTGCCTTCTTATCAAAGACCTAGCATTTGCCTCAATTTTTAAATTTAGTTCATGCCTTTTGAGTCTATCTTTTTGCCTTGTTTCTAAATACCTATAACTCTTTTTCATTTTCAGACCCAGATTATATTTGTTTGAAAGACTTTGTTACAACCTGGATTCAAATTTACCTTTAATTTGACCATTTGTACAAAATACCTTAAACCTTGGAGGTATTTGAAACCAAGCTTACCATTGATAATTTTGGAAAGGAGCTCCATTCTAGGCCAAGTTTAAATCATTTACAATAATAGACCAAGTTTTCCATCTAGACTAAGTTTTAAGATGTACCAAGCATCGACTAATCCTTTTAGACCATGTTTCAAGAGTTGTATGACCTCTAGACCCTTTCTTCATAAGATGTTAGTTCAAATATGCCTCACTACACATGTAGTAGGACCATGTATAATCTGGATTATGAAAGCATAATAATGAATTATGCCTTTATTCAAGACGTATATGGTGATGAAAAGTTTATGAGATGGATCCATATCCTCCTTATAGTATTCAATATACAAAATAAGGCCAAGATTCATTAATAGAGTACCTAGTTAATACACCTCCATATTTAGGTTAGAAGTAAGAAAAGATAGTTTAATACCTTGATAGTGTGCCATCTATTATCGAATAAGTCTAAAATCAACCTTACTTCATTACCATGCCATCAACCAATGACCCATACTTGTTCGATCGTCACTTTCTTGAAAACAAGGAAGAGGTTTTGGTTAGAGACATAGAAGTAGGGGCCAAGTTTTTGGAATAATTTCCCCATGAAAATATACATTAGTTATAGTGCCTCATAATCTACCTTATACCAGACCCATTGAATAAGCCTCTACTATTTACCCTCAAGCACTCATGTCAATGTCAAACCAAGATCCAAATATGCTTGCAAAGTGAAAGGTCCCCATGGTAGACCAAATCATGTAAATATATTAATAATATCAAACTTACCTTAATATAGGCATAATTTTAATGTTATGGCCATATTGTATACCCTACTTATATAGCTAACTCCTTCAGCAGTAGTGTCAATTAATTTGTTTGGTCATACTAATCTAGGTGTTGATCTATTTTCCCAAATTACTTCAGTAGATGACATGTTTAATGTCCCATTAATTAAAGAAGCAACTATGCTCGGCCTCATACAACACCTGTATCTACCCGCGGTTCCCCTGTAAGTGCCTTAAAACCTATTAGGGTAACTCTAGACCCTGAATTAGCAGAATATATCTTCCAAGAAGAAAAATAGTTTTCCTCTTGTGCTGCCGTTTTCCATTTCCATGGTTTCTGGCCTTCGTTTGTAGATCTACAGAATTGGATTGCTAAGAGTTGGCTGCATATTAAAGACGGTCAAATCCAGACCTGCGCCAGGGGTTTTTTTATAGTAATATTTCAAAGTCCTGAAGATAGGCAGTCTATATTGTGCCACAATAATTTTTCTTGGCAGGGCAGATTTTCTCTTTTGGCCAAACCGTGGCACAAGGATTTTAATCCTCTCTTGGAATCTTTTTACAAGATCCCTATATGGGTGCGGCTCCCTTATCTTCCGATACATTTGTGGCAAGAGGCAGTTTATAAAACCATTGGAAATGCTATAGGGGAGTTTGTCTATGAAGAAGACAACACGAAGAGCTCCCATTCGACTTGTGCACGATTCCTGGCTGTCTTGGATGTTTCAAAGGGCCTTCCTAAGGCGATTTGCATTGATTCCCCAAGGGGTTCCTGGACACAAATCTTGGATTATGAGGGGATTCCTTTCAGGTGTAGGAAGTGTTACCAGACGGGACATGTTGCTACCCATTGTGGTGTTGGGAAAAACAAACCCAAACATTCACCTTCTTGGTGGCCAAAGGATTTCTTTGAACATAGCATAGACAAACTACCTTTGGAGACAATAACAGATTTCAAGACCGAGAACGAGGAAAGGGTGCAATCCGAATCAAAAGATGTAGAGGATACATTGGAGAATCAATCAAATGAAGCCTCTGAGGAGGCTGTAGTTAATAATACAGCTGAGCCTGAGGAGGAGAAGGTGATCTCTTCCCCTGTTCTGGAGGTTCTTTCAAAAAGCCAGACTGTGTTAGACTATCACAAGGAGTTTATGCCTTTTGGAGGCCAAAGATCTGTGTCTTCTGAGGCATGGGTTGCTGAGGCAGATAAGGTTGAAGATGGCTGGACTGCAGTCAAAAGAAAGAAGTCTAAGCATTTGGTCCCTCCTCTTGAAATGAATCTTCGGTCATGCAAAAAGAAAAATCTGAATTTAAAAGATTCATCCAAAAATCCTTTCTGCTGATTGGTTTTTGGGGGCAGTAATCCGGTCATTTTTTAGGTTTGTTGGTTACGGATCTGGAAGCTTTGGTTTTCTTTCAGATCAGTGTTTTGACAACTATTTTTTCTTGTTCTTTTCTGTCGGTTACAGGTCCATGTATTTACTGGCTCTGGCTCTTTTTTGTTTTCAGGTTCTTGTGTTAACCTAGTTGTGCTTCAATGTTTATCTTTCTCCTTGTTCAGGGTTTCGGGGCCCCTTCAAAACCTGCTTTTACCTCTAATCTAAAACTATGGCTTCTAATCAGGACCATGTGCCAAATATAGTTGATAACACACAAGTATATTTTAATTCAATCCAAGGTAGGTTAAATGCACCATAAAATAATCTACAATAATAATTGCCTCTTACCAATACCATGATTGGTTTGCAACAATAGGGGCAGGAATGCCTAGTTCCCAACCATATTAGGTTACTCTCACTCCTCAACCAATTGTTTATTTAAGCATGAAATAGTAGGGGATAAGTAAGCAGGAGCTAGACAATGTTTTACCTCAATAAGAGATGAATGTTATCCCACCTCAATAGATGATGGATACTATTATTTGGCCACAAACACATATTAATGTACCACCTCATCAAATGTAGAACACTATGTTTCTCAATGGGTGGAAACAAATGTTTAATATATAGTAATGAATCTACCTCAACAGTCACAGACCAGTGTACCTCAACAATCATAGGCATTGTTTAATCAATAACACATTCATATTGGTCAATGACAAATGCCAAACACCCAATAAGAATCTACTTCACAACAAGTGTTTATTTAACAAATAGTTGCCAACATCTAACAAGTACCAATTAGGCAATTATTTCCTTTTACCCAACATGTGCCACACATTCAAAGGCAAGGACTTAGTCAAGAGAAAGTACCATTTATTCAATTAGGTTTGATTAGTCAACAAAAAGTTCCTACTCGAACTCAATAGGCATAATACCTTCCACAAAGCCACATACTTCCATCATAACCCTAATTCCCTTAGACCCAAGGACATATTCTAAATCCAAACCAGAACATTTACCAATAATGCATGTAGTATCATCATCCTAATCCCAATGTGTGGATGCATATTCCTAGTCAATTGGTCAATCAAACTAACATTCCATAATATTCCATAACTCTATGATACCCTAGTCAAGATATTCCACCTTTGAATACCTAATTTTAACCACAACCAACTATTCCATCAAGTTTCTTAGCTCAATAAATATAAAAAATGAAGGATGCAATTACAACCATTCAAATGAGAAAGTATACCAAGAAGTTTAAATTGGATGATGTGTGCTCATACCCATTTAAAATGGAGTATCTCTAGATACCATTTCCTCCATGTTATGAGCCACATAAATTTTACAAGTACAAGGGTAAAGGAGACCCTAGATAGTATCTAAAATAATTTTTTGTCTCTTGCCATCTAGTGGCCTATAGTGACATCTACCTACTTTTTCCTTGAAGTCTAGTTAGACAGGATTGAGTAGCTTCTTTAGTTGCCAAAGAACTCAGTATCTGACTTTGATGATCTATCTTATAATTTTATAAAACATTTATCCTACAATATATATCATGAGATTTTGGTAGTTGATTTGAGTTAGGCAAAGCAAAAATTTGATGAGAGATTTATGAGTTACTTACAGAGATGGAGAGCACTTTTTAGTCACTTCACCCATAACCTATCAGATAAAAAAATTAGTAGCTATGTTTACCAAAAATATGCACTGGTAAATATCCTACCACTTGGAGATTTAGTGTGCTCACACATTTAAGGAGATCATTAAAAAATTTATACAGATCAAAAAGGCCCTTATCAACAAAGGGATTATCAAGTTGTCTTCTTCAAACTAGAACTAGAATGAAAGCCCAAGTTAGAACCTTAGCCCAATCCAAGTACAAACATTTACATATATTTAGGTTAATAATTATGAAAAATCTAAGCCATAAAAATACAACAAAAAAGTTGATGGTAATGGATTCACTGAGTTGTGCCATGTTTAAATGGTACAAACACTACCTACTCAACCTATGCCATAAATGCAGCTCATTCCATAAATTCATCCTATCCAATAAGAACATTCTATACCTCAACCCATGCCATCTCCTTAAATGGTACATCCACCACCTTTACAAAGCCTTTCTCCATGAATAAAACCCACTCTTAGAGTATTTAGTGACCTTGGTGAGCCTATTAATGCAACATTTCAAAAACTATCTTTGGCCAATATGATTAGTTGGTTGATTCCCAAACACTTTCATAAGGGAATGACTTATCCAGATTGGTATAAAGAGTACGAGTTTTACAAATACCATCATGTTCATGGGTATTCTATGTGTAGTTATGTGTAGTTGAAGCACCTTATTGAGAATATGTTGTAAAATATGGAGATCTGGCTGGATAATAGAACATCTACTTCTAACCAAAATGTGGGTATCTACCAAATCCCTTTTCCACAACACAAAAATACCAATCAACAAAAACAATAATTAAGACCACAATAATATCTATAATAATAACAAAAATAATAATATCAATAGTAGTAGAAATAATGTCAACCATTGAATGGAAGAACCAAGGCCAAAATGACCCTAATAACCAATAGATCTATCATGTAGTTACACACAAGTACAATGAAGTTGTAGGTTTTATTGTGGGTGGTCATGTTTCTACCATTACCATCAATCCTAGACCAAATGCCAATAAACCAAGACCATTATCTAACAATGCCAATCAACCTACCAATGCCAATAATCCTTTCTTGACCTATGACTACAACCAAGTGCAATAATGACCAAGGATTACCATTTTAGGACCCTATGTTGGTAACTCTTCATTGCCCCATGACCGTAGCCAAATGTACTTATAATCAAGAATTATCTTCTCTGGCCCATCTCTATCATTTTCTAGTTATGATGGCCTTGTACCCAATCTAGATTGTGTAATCATAACTCAATAATCTAAAATCGCCATCATAGGCCTACAACCCCCTACCAATGAGCCAATCCAATCTACTATGCCAACTGAGAATAAGCCAATTACCAGTATTAAGGAAAAAATTATGACATTGTGGAATAAATCCAAAAGAGACCTACATAAAACTCTATTCTATATTTGTTGTGTATGTTTACCATTCACAAGAATATCCTTATAGAGCTCCTAGGTCCAAGTGCCAAATGACATTACACCAGATAAATTTCAAGCTTTGGTTGAACACCTAGCACCAAGATAAAAGTTAACCTTAAACCAAAGTGATATGTCATATTTTGTCCCTCTCCATAATAACTCATTATATATTGAATTTGTTATCATGTGGCACAAAGTCAAACATGTCTTAATAGACAATGGATTGGGCCTGAATATTGTGTCTCTAAAGCTAATTATGTGTCTAGGATATACAGTAGCTCACCTTCAATGAAAGACTATTACCATCAAGGCCTATGATAATGAGTGGGAGTCACAAAGAACCATTAATTCTTTAGTGATCATTGGGTCTTTGACCCATGTTACACTTTTCCATGTGTTAGACCTAGATTTATCATACAATTGTATTTTGGGTAAACCATAGATACATGAAATCCATTCAACATTGCACCAATGTATCAAGTTTCCTTACTCAAGAATGAAGGTAACTATCCATGGATATTTATGACCATATAAACATTTTAAGCATTTAGAGGCTAAATATGAAAGTTACAATTATCATTTTTGTCTAGACCTATTACCAAAGAAAGACAAAGACAAATAAATACTTATTGAATTACTAGAGTCTAATTGCATAGACCCTGATAGCCTTGTCATATATTCACATATGCCTCCTATTGAAATGTCTAATCATTTTACCATCTCATAAAATGGTCCAAGAGAGTATTTTACCCATGATACATTCCATATAGCCAAGATTATATAGAATCCCAAGACCTATGGAAGACCTAAAGCTAATATAATTTGTATGGAACTATGACGAAAGGGAAAAGGAAAGATTCATATCCAAGCACCTATTATTTTTACACCTGCCACTAGTAAAGAATAGGTCCTACTTACCAATGATGATTCCTAGTTATACAATGAAAAATTGGCTAATTGTTACCATATTACAAAGTATCCCATAGCTAATAGGATCATGGATAACTAAGTTTATAAACATAAAGTCTTGTGGTCAAATTAGCAGGGTAATCTTGAGCCCATTTCTATGACCAAATAAAAAGGAGCTCATGGCCTTGGATTTAAACTACTTGGGGGTAAACCCACATATCATATTCATGTTCCTATGCTAATGAATAGTGATGATGATACTAGTAGCAAAGTAGAGTTTGATCATAACATATATGAAGACCTTGCCAATACCAACTTATTTGACCCCACATACCATTTTCACTATCATGCTAGTAATCTAGCATTGTCAACTAATAGACTAGGACCAACAAGAATCCATAATATATTTAGATGATTTTGAGAATGATGAGGCCTTTTGTGATTTTTTGGGCCTAAGAGACAATGTTCAGTTAAGAGACCACTAACAAAGGTTCTCTATCAAAATAGATCCTAAAACCCATTTTAGAGAACAAGTGAACACCCTTAGCCAAAAAAAAGAATAAAAAATTGAGGTCCTAAAGTAAAAACCTCTTTGAGACACTTTTAGAACATGGTAAAAGTAAATAAAAAGGCTAGTCTCTTAGTGAAAACCTATTTTAGGTGTCACTAGATGAGGATGTTCACCCTTCTTTGAATGAAGCTTAGGAAGCCACCAATACTAAAATTATTTTTACATCTGAGCTTAGTATAGAGTAACAACATGCCTTTAATAAAATTATCTGAGAATGTCCTACAATGTTTGTTACATGGTACTTGCTACTATTAGGAAATTTATATTCATCATGTCTAGGAGAGCTTGAAGAAAAAGTCTGACTAGAGTACTTTGGCATTTTTGGCCAATTTACATCCTTGCCAACTATTATCGATTATGGCTTGACTCTCCTAGTAGAGGACACTGTGAAATTTAAAATTAGGAGTCCAGAAGACCCAAAATGAATCAAATTAGGTGTGTCCCTCATTAAAGAGTAATGTGAAGTTTTTATAGCCCTTTTAAGGGAGTTTATTGACATATTTGCATGGGCCTATTCAGACATGTTAGGTTCGGACCCTACCTTAGTTGTAAACCATCTTGTTGTATATCTTGACGCCAAACTTGTTAAGCAAAAACTATGTAAAATGCATCTTTGTATTTTGTGTTTGTTAAGAAAGAGTTAAAAAAACTCTTGGAAGCAAGATGCATCAAATAGATTGAATATTTATATTAGATCTCCAACATTGTGCCTGTTAGTTAAAATATAGAAGGGATTAGAATTTGCACCTATTTTAGGGACATCAATAAGGCCTACCCTAAATATGACTATCCTCTATCAAATATCGACATGATATCTAACTCCACATTCGGGTATGAAATGCTTTATTTCATGGATGGATTTTAAATATATAATTAGATAAGGATTATGCCATAAGACCAACACAAAATAATGTTCACCACTCCTTGGGGAATATTTTACTATCAAGTTAAACCATTCAGCCTCAATAATTTTAGGACAACATACCAAAGGGCTATGACCATTATATTTCATGACATGATGCATGATATTATCGAAGACTATGTCGATGACATATTAGGTAAATCTAATACCCATGAAGATCATCTTTCCATACTATGATGGATATTTCAAAGGATTTGTGAGTACAATATTTTACTTAATCTCAAGAAGTGCATCTTTTATATCACTTAAAGAAATTTTTAGGCTTAATTATCTCTCATCGAGGCATTTAATTAAATCCTACCAAGATACAAGCCATTATTGAGATGCTTCCACCTTCCACTTTGAATTAGTTCCATAGTTTATAGGGTAAAATCCAGTCTATTAGATGCTTCATTTCATAGTTGGCCAATAAATACCATCCTTTCATTCATTTATTGAAGAAAGGTATTACATTTCTTTGGGATGAATAATGTCAAAAATAATTTGAGCATATGAATGAATACCTAGCCAATCTACGTATTTTATTACCACCAATTCTAAGGAAGCCATTCTTATTATACCTATTTTCCACTAACAATGCCTTGGGGGCACTTTTAGCTCAACATGGTGAACATGAGAAAGAACACATCATGTATTATCTAAATTATACACTAATAGTATATAAGCATAATTATATGCCAATAAAAAAATCTTGTTTGACTTTGGTCTTTACATCCCAAAATCTGAGTAATTACATGATTAACAATAAGACCATAGTCATTATCAAAGTAGATCCATTCAAGTATCTACTATCAAAAATAGTTTTATAGGGGTGCATGGATAAATGGATCATGCTTCTGAGTGAATTTGAAATTTAGTACATCAATCAGAAGGCCATTAAGGGACAAGTACTTATAGATCAGCTTGCTTAAGCTCCCCTTTTAGATACTGAACCACTCACTTTTGCATTCTCAGACGAGTCCATCATGACCATCATAGAAACACCTCCTGAGGAGTAGCACTAAAAGATATATTTTTATGGGTAATTCACATCTCATAAATCAAAAGTAGGCCTATTATTTATTACACCACAAGTGGATCTCATTCTCAAATAATTTTGTATCATCTTTCCTTATACTAATAACATGGTTGAATACAAATCATGTATTACATGGCTTTGTCAAGTAGTAAAATGTAACATTCAACATCTCTTGGTTTGTGATGATTCTTAGTTAATCATCAATCAGGTTATAAACTAGTTCCAGACCAAAGATGATAATTTGGTACCATACAAGGCCATGGTGGACATTCTCAAGTAGCAAATTACCCACATTCAGTTTGAACACATGCCTTTATCCAATAATAAGACAATAGATGCCATGGATACCATTGGTTCTTTGATCCACATCATAAACAAGGTGAAATACTATCAGTTCCTCATTAAACATATTCTAGCTCCTACTCATAAACCTTCAACCAATGAAATGATCTATGATATTGTAGGTCCTAGTTTTATTTGGTATTTAGAATTATATAACTTCCTTCATGGCCAAGTCCTTCCACCCAACCTTTCACATAAACAACAAAAATCTTTCACACAGAAATCCTCTTGATATACCTACTTGGCCCAACCCTTTATCATAGAATCTTTGATATAACTCTATTTTGTTATTTTAATTTGGTAGAAGCCACATTAACATTGAGGGAAGTTCATAAAGGATTTTATGGATCCCACATGAGCAGGGTTTTCCTTTCCAAAAGGATCCTACTTACTAGTTATTATTGGCTAACCATGGAAGTAGATACAGATGTTTATATGAAAAGACGTAATGAATGTTGGAGGAATACAAATTTGATCCATGCTCTGAATAGAATACTCAAATTAATGACTACACTATGGCCATTTTCAATATGGGGACATGATCTCATTGGTAAGATTAACCTTACCTCTTTAGATGGGCATAAGTATATCCTTACCACCAATAAGTATTTCACTAAGTGGGTTAAAGTTATACCCCTCCCTTATGTGACTGGAAAACCAATTTAAAAATTCATCTTCAATCATCTCATTTGTTGTTATGGTATCTCATCTTACATTATATCTAATAATGGTGAATCATTTAAGAACAAGGATGTCAAATCACTATGTGCCAAGGTTAACATTATATAACACTTTTCCACTACATATTACCCATAAGGTAATGGCCAAGTAGAGTCATCTAACAAGATAATTATCAATATTCTTAAGAAGATCATCAATGATGTTGGCCACAATTATCACCTATAGATCTTTTGTACCTTTTGGGATTATTATATTAATTACCATACTCCAATAGGAGACACACCATATTCCCTTGTTTATGGAGTTAAGTCTAGTATTCCCATCAAGGTCAATTTTCCTTCTCTATGTATCTTAGAGCACATCCTTGATGATGAGGATTACAAAGTTACTCATCTACAAGAGCTAGAGTTATAGGATGAAAAATGCATGGCCATTATAAATAGCCTTCAAGCATATCAGAATTGGTTATGTGGTTATTATAACCAGTAAGTTAGGCATAGAGAATTCAAGCTTGGTGATCTTGTCCTCAAAGAAAACTAGAATAACACTATAGTTGATAAAAATAAGAAATGCAAGTTCAAGCCTAATTAGATAATCCCTTATGTTATTGTTGCTAATTATGGATCTATAGCTTACATGTTAGCTATGTTGGATGGAGATGAACTTGATGAGCCCATGAGTATAATACATCTCAAATGATATTTATCTTGAGAGACTCGAGGTATGATCTATGAGGATCATTTACATCATACTATAATATCACCTTCCTTGTACTATACCATATATCTCTCCTTCTATACCTTTTCTATTGATTAAAGTTGTTTTACCCTCCTTTGGCCACCCCTTTTTGACCTTGGTTTTATTCCATTGGTTTGTTGAGAACCTATAGAGAGTAGGTTTAGATGAAATTTTAGTAGTTAATTTAGTATTTCATAAAGAGGTAGTATCCTAGGGTAGTATGATAGTGGTTTGGTAATTTCACTCTTCACTGTTATCATTTTCTATCTCAGTCCTAATGCTACTAATTATAACTACCTTTTGGAAAATTAGTATCATTTACCCATGCTATTATTTCCTCATTATAACCACCTTTGGGAAAAATAGGAATAACCCCATTTTTATCCACATTATCATATGACTATGTTATATTGTGTCATTTGCCTAATTCATGAACTTGTTACCTAGTTATATTCTTTCATTGTAAGGTATAACTACAGTGACTTTATGTCTCATTTAGAACTATGTACGTAATGCTCAATTGATGTTGAGGTAAGCTCAGTCACCTTTTTTCCATGCTCTCATTATTTTATGATAATTTTAAGTTTGAATGCTCTCACCATTTTATGAGCATCTTTAAGCCATGCTCTTGTCATTTTATGAGTTTACCCATTCTATGTCTCATCATTCTAAATTGAGTTTAGATGCATAAAAAACCCAAAAACATAGATGTATGGATGGCCATTCAAATTGTATCCTTACCACTTAAGACGTGCATCTCATAGTTTGTAGGTATAGGTGAAGCATTCTCATGGCTTTTATCATGACCATTTCCATTTGCCTCTTCTATTTTTTATCATATTTCATCCCATTTATGAGAGAACTACATCAACTTGAGGTCTGCATAGACTATGTGTGAACTAGGAATTTGACGATGAAGGGGAGATTATTATTATGTTAGTGGATAAACCAAATCAAAAGAACACTAAACTAACACCTTCATGCCTAGTTACTATGAAATTAATAACAAAAACAAATGAAAAGAACAACTAAAATTTAAGGAAAAACAAGAATCCATCACCTTCCTTGGATGCTCTAAATGCTTTGTTGTAGTGGTTTGCTTGGTTTTTGCTCATGAAGTCTGCATCAATAGAATCTTGACTACCTCCATCTCTCTTTGGCATCATAAATTTGGCATGTGAGAGATTTTTGGAATCAATTTACCATGGTAACTGTGTACAAGTTAAGCTTAAAATTCATGTGGCAAGGCCACCTATTTATAGATTTTTGCAAATGGCTAGAATCAACCTAAACCATCCATCTCAAGATTGAGATGTGTGGCTAAGGATTAATCCAATTATGTAATTAAACATCTATAAATATGCTCATCATTATTTGGAATAAAAGGGCATTTAAGAGGCATGGGAGGCATTGATAATGCATGGGAGGGGTTAACCTTAATATTTTGTGCATTTATGGCCTAGGGATGTCTTTCCAAAAAATGATGTCACCTGATGATGTAGATATTCAATATTCATTTCTAAAAATAAGTATTCAACAAGCTTCCATGAAATTCTTAATTAGGCTCTAATTAGGTTTAATTAGCTCTTAATCATGATTAAGTACTTTGTACACGAATTACTCAAATTGATCAAAATACTTTATTATTGATCCAAAATTTGATTGGATTGGAATTAGAATGTGATATCAGATGTGTTACATCTGTTATCCCATTTAGGATGTTTTCAACACAAAATAACAAAGGCACGTGTCCCATACAAGAAATTTGATAGAAAATAGTAATCCAGAGCACCTAGGTGTAAAATTAACATTTAGACATAGAATGATTTGATCAAAGTTGGCTAGCCCATAAATTGCACTACCCCATTTAGGGATACTCTAGCCAAAATTGGCACTTAACTATATCAGATTCAAAGCTTTTAATGTGCTTTAGTTTTTTAGGTTAAATTATGTATGTTAGGTGGAAATTGGTAAAAAGCTTAGTTGGTCATTGGTGGCCAGATTTAGGTGTCTATAGTTTTCCCCTATTTGGGAAGATGTTGCAAATCATAGGCAAAGCAATATCTTCTAAAATAATGAGAAAAGGCCAGTATTCCAAAAATAATATGATGGTTGAAGAGCAAAGCTCCAAATGGTGTTTGGGAAGCCTAGGATGATGCCCCCTTGATGGAGTGGCCATCACATTTATTGATGGATGGTCCCTCGAAAAGAAATAATAAGAAAGGTGGAATGAACCCATGGTTGAGATTAATTTAAATGAGAAAATGCTTGCATGCATTGATTTAAAAAGGATGTTGATTTGTCTAAAGGTGGTTATAATCAAGAATAAAAGTCAAAATAATGATTTGCCCATAGGCGGTTATAATCATTAAGAGGACCTTGATTGGCTAAAGATGATGATGCCCTAGTTAGGGATGATTAAAAATCATAACTCAAGGATATATCTTGAAATACAGATTAAAATATGAGTGGATGTAAAGTGATGAAAGAGATGAATAGAAGAATAATAATTGATCAATAGAAAAGATTCAATTGTACTTGTCAATGAGAAGATGCCCATCTTGATTTAAAATGATATAACTAGAATGGTTGGATGAGTTATATTGATCAAGGTGGGTGGGAGGATTTGCCAAGGTGCCAAGGAGAAAATTCTATGGCTCCATTGATTATAGACCTTTTTGAAGCTAATTTATTTTGTAGCATGTGGTGGTAGGCATCATGATAGAACACCATGAAGACTTGGCCAAAAAATGTATAAGGACTGACTCTTGATCCAATAAAAATTCAAAAATAATGCACTAATGATAAAAATGATGATGATAATGTTGACGTATGAATATGGATAGACTCAAGAATAATATGTGCTAGGAATCACCTAATGAGCACATATAGACTAAGTCAAGGCAATAGTGTTGAAAGCAAACAAATATACAAGTGAATAAACAAAAAAATAAACAAACAAACTAACTAACTAAAATAAACAAATAAAAAGAAAGCCTAAAATCAAAATAAAGCATCCTAATAATGATCATGCCCCAATAGGGTGGATCAAGGATAACTTAATTAAGCTTAGACAGGATAAAAGTTTTTGGATTTTTGAAATGTTATGAATGTTTTTGGCATTTTTGAGGTATCTCAACTCATTATAGAATGACAAGATATCTAATTGCAAAATGGTGAGAGCGTTTGGCATAGGTTGATTGAAAAATGATAAGATTATTTGGCTTAAGTTACTCATAAAACGGTGAGAGCATATGGAAAGGGGGACCAAGGTGACCTCAACATGAATTGAGAATGACTTACATAGCCTTGAAATGACCTCAAGTTAGTAATTATATCCACATAAAAGGTGGAAAAAAACCAACTAGGTCCCAACAAGTTCTCAAATCTAGCAAATGGCCAGTCAAATGAAAATAATAATGACAAGGTGATGTGGTAATGCATTATAAACAAGTGTTTCCTCTAGTTTGCCCATAGCTGGTTATAATAAGATACAACATAGATCAATGATAATAATTTTACCATAAGTGGTTATAATTAGTATAAAGATTGGTGAGACACTAATTTGCCCATAGGTGGTTATAATCAAGTTCACATAAACTAACTTTGATATAAGATGAAAAATAAAAGATATTGCTAGATCAACTATCACACTAATTTCATAAAATGTCAGTATAAACATGTATTTTATTGATTGTTGAAACTTTATTATAATCCCCTCGCAAAAGGTATGAGAAGAAACAAAGTAACCAAGATCAAAACATGATTAGATAGGATGACTAAAAATAGGCTTTAGTCTAGATAGGAATGGAATGACATTGTTTTTGGATAATGATGATTTCTAATAGGTTAGATAAAAATGGTAAGAGGGATCCCCCAAGTGATGGGATAAATGGAATGATACATGATAATGGCAACAAGATATGTAACAATGGTAATGGCATGGCAATGTGAAATAGTATGGTACATGTTTTTAGCCTGGGTGTGGGTTTTGATTCTATTATTCCTACTGATGGGGAGATGCACATCCTGATAAACAAATGATACAACTAGAATACTTGATCATGTTAATTATTAGACCACGCCTCATTTGAATAGCTACTCCATCAATAATTATTTGTAGATTTGTATTTTGAGAATGTTGTGCTCTTTGTTGGTCGTTGATTTTGATTCCTTCAAATGTTGAGACAAGGTATCTTTGTAGCCTCTACAAAGGAAAGCGTAGCCATGAATGGTAAACAAGGATAAATAATGGATGGTAGGTTTGATTTTAAAGTGAAGTGGTAGATGATAATGGAATGTGGAATGGTTTAGAAAAAAATGAAGATCAAGATATTGAGTCACACGTAATGTTGTTGATGTTAGATTCGACATGGATTTTGTTGTGATAGGGCTAAATACATGTCCTCTTGATAGGACCATCATATTTTTTTGTTATTTGGGCCTGAGAGTAGCTACCATCTGATTAGGTTGTAGATAGGAAGTTATTTTTATTTGATATTTGATTTTGTCTTCATCAAGCAATGAATAACTTTTATGCTCAACTATTGGTGCCTTAAAGAGGTTTTCACCAATAAATTTATCTTGATTATCCTGTAACACATCTGAGAAGGTTTAACTAATGAACATTGGATTTTGACTTTGATTTTCTTTTAGTGCTTCTAAAAATGTTTCACTAGAAGATACTGAGTTTAAACTTTGCTTGTCCCCTTGCACCTCCAAAAAGGTTTCACTAGGAGAGTGTTCTTCTACTACATGAATGTGGTCTTGGCCTCCCTGCTCTTCTTCAACTACTATGTTGCCATGGATGTAGTTTAAAAAAGTGTGATTCTATCAATCCCAATTGACACTTATGGGAGATGGAATGTCAATAATATGGCTATCTTGGTTGAGGGTAATGGCATATGGAATGGTAATGGAATGGGGAGAGGCTGCACAATTCTTATAAAATATACTAGGATAACTCATGTTGAAGTTGAAGTACTCATTCTCAAAAATTGTAGAAGGATCACAAATGTATTTAAATTGATTTATAAGGTATGCATAACCAATGTTGTAAAAACCATGAACATATTCTTCTTCAGAATCTGATTCTGACTCAAGGGACTCTAAATCCAATATTGAGACTTATGTTGATTCAAATTTTAATGCTAAATCTGATATCAGTCTAAGAGTAGAACCTAACTCTGACTTTGATTCTTCATCTAATGGGTACTCTATTATAATGATGTCTTATTGAATGTTTAATATTGGATAAGTAACAACTTGTAATAGCATGATGGGCTCCACCAAGACTAGTTTGTCAAAGTGAGACTCATTTATAATGGGAAAACATTCAAGAAACAACTCCTCAGAGGATGGCTTATTGATAGGAGGCTCTTGAAAAATAGGCATATGGTCAAGGTAATAATTTTCCTAAAGGTGGTTATAATCATTAAGAAATGACTCAGCAAAGACTATCTCATTAGATTGAGACTCCTCGACAATAGGTATAGGATTGAAAGGTAATTCATCAGAGATTGACTTATCATAAATGGTTGGTTTAACAAAAACATCTTGGATAGGTTGGTTATTTTGGCCTTGGTTTCCAACGAGTTGGAAAATACCAGTTTTAAGCATAGCTTGGTCTTCGAATGATTGGATCGACTGAGGTTTAGATGGGATTGGTACTAGATGAGGAATAACTTATGGTTGGATAATGGTGTGTCCTTAGGGAGCATGATTTCTCACATAATCCAAAGGATGAATTCCTGAAATGGTAACAATAGGTCAGTGTGGAGCTTGATTTCTCTCACAAGCTAAAGCATGAGGTCTCAAAATGGTAATGGTATTCCATGGATATTGCGGAGCTTGATAGCTCATATAATCCAAAGGAGGGTTAGGTGTAGATGATGATACAATAATAAAAGGAAATTATATATTTTGATATATTTCACAATCCAAAGCATCTAATTCATCTTGATAAACAATATTATCCCAATCTTGAGTTAGATCATAAGCCAGTTCTTGACTATGTTTTATGTACTAACTATTGTAAAGAGGGTATTGATCTGTATCCTAAATAATATTGTTTGTAGTTGGGTCTTCAAATTCTTCCTCACAAGCCTCTTCATACCAATCAAGGTCTTGAGTTTGATTGTAATTTATTTCATGACTTTATTCCCATGAATGATTATTATGAGGTGGATATATATCTATCTCACAAACCCTATTAGCATCATTTGGGTCTTGACTAAAGCCATAAAAGTTATTTTGTGTGGCCATTCTATCATAATTCAGATTATACGTGACTCCACCATAGGTGTAGCTAGACATATCCACATAAATGATCAAATCTTCGAAACAAAAAGGCTTAGATTTCTACGAACTCTAAAACATTATGTCTAAAGGATAAATGATTCAAACTTGGTCTAACTTGGTTAAAGGTGGAATTGTATCTCCAAAATGGTTTATGATAAGACTTGTTATAAAAAAATCTAACATCAAATGTTTAAGTCAAATGTCATACACATAAAAGGTCAAGTGTCTGAATGAAAATCGACATGTCAAAAGTCTAGTTCAAAATGTTTCAACAAGGTCTAAACCAGGAAAGTGAAAAGAGTCATTAGGTCTTTTGTCCAAACATGGAGTCAAAAGCTAGGCTCAAATAGGTTGTGTTAGGACTTTTGGCCAAATAACATCAAAATTTATACTTAAAATAAAGGCATGATGTGATTTGAGTTAATCTAACAAGTTTGAAAACAACTTTGGCATAAGCCTAGCACACAAAAACAAACATAAACATGATAAGTTGGCATAAGTCATGAGGCAAAAGGATTTTGGAGAAAGGTTATGTTCTCCCAAATAAAGGCACAAATAATGATGAGGATAGGCTTTGAACACACAAACCATCAATAGTTTTCAAATTTGGGTAATCAATTAATTAAAGTTATGTAACCCAAAAGAGAAAGATCTATGTATCAGCCTCATGAATTGAGGCTTAAAAAAATCAATCAATGTTTAAATCCAAAATTAACAAGGTTAATTAAAAACTCAATGTTGAAAACTAGGATTTTCCCAAACAATCTAGATAAGATTAAACAACATGATAGCACAAGAAAAAGGTCTAAATGGTATACATGACATGGTTAGAAACAACCAATTTTTGATACAATGGTAAATAAGTCTTGAAATAAATTGAGCAGCCTAATGGCGTAAGCATGCTCGAGTGATGGGGTCTATGTTATGTTTCAAAAGACTTAAAAGGTAAAAATAGTTTGACATGATTTGGGCAACATAACACTACCCTCCTCAACTCAAATGACACACACACAAACAAGTTTAACAAAATTTCAAAGGCACAAATGTGGTGTAAAATGGCCATCATATCACCTCTTTAAACAAAAGAGTGAGGTATAGACAAATTGGTTTTGACATGGATTTATGAACAAATGAATAATTTTTAGTCTCAAAACATACCAATCAAAATGACCAATATACATTAAGTATAATCATCTAAATCCTAGCAAGGTTATAGAAATGTAGGGTTGACTAAACTATCAATCTTTCAAATGTTTCTAGGGGAATCAATTGCACAATGACTTTAACATCAACTGATGCAAAAGGAAATCACAAAAATTTGGTGTCTGTGGTACTTGGATTGTTACAAAAATGTCTAGTTCTTTTTTCAACCACTACATCTTGTTGTTCACTCAGTGTAGTGTGATGTCTAAAGTGTAGATATGTCCCATGTACAACTCTATCACTAGAAAGTGGTTTAATCACTCAAACCTTCTGATCCTAGTGAGAGTGGGTGAATTCAATGCTGAGAGATGAAACCCTAGGTCAAATCTTCCCTAAAGAACTTGTGGGAGGTAATGGCATCCCCCTCATAAGATAAGATATAATGAAATGAAAGACATAAAAAAAAAGACTTTAGGGTCATTTTCAAGGTCACCTAAACTATGATGAGTTTTTGGGGAGTGTTTTAGGTGACATCTTTCTAAGCCTTGGACTAGGATTTTTCCAATAAGGATGGTGATTTTAATTCCAAAGGTTCCCTAAATGGGAGAAATGGAAGAGCATACACATGCAAACTTCTTTTTGCAAAATAAGTTCTAATTTAAACAACTAATTGAATACAAAAATATTGGAAAGGTGAGTTCATTTTTAAGCACCAAGTTGAATGATTGGGTGGTGTTCTTTTCATGCCTTGGTCTTTAGTTATAACTTTGAAAGCCTAACTTCTCAAAATATTCACTTAAGCACCTAAATTTTTCATTAAGCCCAAAAAAAAAGTTCCTAATTCATTTTAAAACACTCAAATGAAGTGTGAAAGGCACTAATTTAGTTTGTTTAGATGACTTTACATATAGATCCTAAAAGAAAAAATGCTAGCAAGTTATTTAGATTTGAAATACTTTTGAGGATGAAAGAACTTTTGAAGAATAAGCTATCAAGTTGACAGTTGAGTTAGGTTGACAATCGAGTTGGGTTAGACAGGCAAGATGGGTTGGACAAGCAAGCTAGGTTGATAGGTGAGTTAGGTTGATAGGTGAGTCAGATTGATAGGTGAGTTAGGTTGACAAGTGAGTTAGGTTGACAAGAGAGTCAGGTTGATAGGTGAGTTATGTTGGACAAGTGAGTTGGATTGACAGGCAAATTGGGTTGGACAAGCGAGTTGGGATGAACCAAAGCTGAGTTGGACCAAACCAGATCTAAGTCGAGATGATCTAGATATGAGTCAGGCCAAATTAGAGCTGAGTTGGGGCAAATCAAGGCTGAGTTGGGATGAACTAAAGCTAAGTCGGGCTGAACTAGAGTTGAGTTAGGCCAAATCAGAGCTGAGTTGGGCCAAACCAAAGCTAAGTTGGGCCAAACTAGAGCCAAGTTGGGATGAACCAAAGCCAATTTGGGCCAAACCAAAGCTGAGTTGGGATGAACCAAAGCTGAGCTAAGATGAACCAAAGCTGAGCTAAGATGAACCAAAGCTGAGTCAAGATGACTCAGAGTCGAGTTAGGTCATCTAGAGAACAAAATTGTGGTTTATAAAAATGAAATTTTTTGCTCAAATTTTTGTTTTCTTTGCTTCTATACTCCAAGAGCCTACATGGAAATAGTTAGTAGGCTGCTTGTAAAGCGTTTGTGAGCAAATTTGTGGGTTGCAGTCCTATTGGGTGTGCCATTATGTGAGCTATAAATTTTATGATGAAGGGGATGTTAGTATTGTGTTAGTGGATCAATCAAATTAAAATCACACTAAACTAACACCTTCATGCCTAGTTACTAGGGTGAGCTTAATAATAAAAACAAATGAAAAACACAACTAAAAAATAAGGAAAAATAAGAATCCTTCACTTTCCTTGGATGCTCCAAATATTTTGTTATAATGGCTTGCTCATTTTGTGTTTAGGAAGTCTGCATCAATGGAAGCTTGACTACCTCCAACTCTCCTTAGCACCTTGATTGGCTTTGGATTCAATATTTTAGCATCATAACTTTGGCATGTGAGAGAGTTTTGGAATCAATTTGGTATGGTAACTTTGCATAAGTTAAGCTTAAAATTCATGTAGCAAGGCCTCATAATTTATAGATTTTTGCAAATAGGTAGAATAAATGTGAATAATCCATCTCAAGATTGAGATGTGTGGCTAAGGATGAATCCAATTATGTAAAAAAAAATCTATAAATAGGCTCATAAATATTTGAGATAGAGGGACATTTAAGAGGCATGAGAGGGGTTAACTTTTATATTTTATGCATTTATGGCCTAGGGGTGTCTTCCCAAAATATGATGTCACCTGATGATGCAAATATTCAATATTCATTTCTAAGAATAAGTTTTCAACAAGTTTCCATATAATTCTTAATTAGGCTTTAATTTGGTTTAATTAGCTCTTAAGCATGATTAAGCACTTTGTGAAAAAATTACTCAAATTGATTAAAATACCTTATTATTAGTCCAAAATTTGACTGGATTGGATTAGAATGCGATATCAGATGCGTTACATTCCTTATCCCATTTAGGATGTTGTTAATACAAAATAACAAAGGCATGTGTTCGGTACAAAAAATTTGATAGAAAAGAGTAATCTAGAGCACCTAGGTACAAAATTAGCATTTTGACTTTGAATGATTTGATCAAAGCTGGCTGGCCCATAAATTACACTGCCCCATTTAGGGATACTCTAGACAAAATTGGCACTTGACTATATCAGATTCAAAGCTTTTAATGTGCTTTAGTTTTTTAGGACAAATTATTTATTTTAGGTGAAAATTGGTCAAAATCATAGTTGAATGTCATTGGTGGCCATATTTAGGTGTCTACACTATGTAGGTACCACTTTAATACATGAGGTATCTCAGAATTAGCTTAGTTGCACCTTCTTTTCTTTTTTAACTAGTTCATTGCCTCAAGGATTCTAGGACTCCTAAATATTTCACAAGTAACCACTTGTCCTTTAGTTTCCCCATCGTTATTGGCCTTATCCATATGCTCTCATCATTTTTTGAGTTTATAATATAATCATTATACATTCAACTTTGATACAATAATGACCACTTGGCTTTTCTTACACTCTCACCATTTTAAGAGTAACCATTTCTAACACTCTCACCATTTTTCAAGTTATTTATGCTCTTGTCATTTTGCAAGATTATTATCATTTTTAGCCTTAGATATAGTAGACACTATAAATTACTAATTTGTTTCATTTGTGAATACTAATCTCTTTCCTTTCACTATGGTTTTATCCTAAACCATACTCTCACACTCATGTGATTTTTTTATGTTGATGCTTTCATGATTTTGAACATCATCCCTCTCTTTTTATATGCACTTGCCATTTTGAGAGACCATTCCCATATTCATCTACAAGTCAAGCATGTATCCTTATCATCAATTTTCTTATATCCTATATCCTATATCCTAAGAGAACTACATTTGGCTTGAAGTTCATGTTGGATCTTACATCCATGGAATTATGTAGGCAACATCCACTTGCCTATTATATCTAGAGTCCACTCGACTACCCCTTCCTTTTCTTCTCTTCCCCCCATTTTGTTTGTTTGTTTTGTTATTCCCTATAGCCTAGGGTCAAATGTATGTCTTTTTTTCTTGCATTATTATACGTGTGTCTTTGTTATCTATCTTACATGTCACCTTATCACCAAGAGTAACACCTCTATTACACATGCATGAATAATTGTATTCTATTTTTAATAACATTATGATTAACCATTATTTATATTTTGCCTTTTCTATTTAGACTAGTTTGTTTGTTGCACTTTCTTTACTTTGGAGTTTATTCCTTTTGATGTTTCATTTGTTTGTGGCCACATTTGTATATTTTTGTTTATTGGTATTTTTTATGTTTATTTTTTTATTGGTGTTTTGTTATTTGTTATTATTTGTGTTTGTTTATTTGACTATTTATTTTTTTGTTTGTTTTTTTATTTGCCTTTTTACCTTATTCTTTCTCAGTTGTCATAGAATTATTACACTTTATTTACACTTGCATCTTGGTTACCCATATCTTATACTTAAATTATGAATTAGTATATGTTCATACACTTAGTTTATTTTAGTATATTCACTTGGGATTTTATTGATCATATCTTATGCCTAAGTGATTTGTACTTGCATTTAAATTGAGTTTTCCATGTTTTAGATACATATTGTTATTATAGCTATCTATAACTATGATATATAATAACCCAAGCTATAACCAAAATTATTTTGGTGGAGCTTACAAGTAATGGTGTCATAGAAACTTCTCCTTGTTAACACAGAAAATTCCTAACCTACCCTAACACTATTCACATCCAAAGTAACTAAATCAAAAACAAATGTTGAGCATGGTCATTGATGTTTGGTTACCATTGATGTCAAAGAGAGCATGTTGTACTAATGCATTAATGACAAAGTGATCATATTGAGAGCTTGAAGAGATATGGCACATGTACAAGTCTATAAAGACAAAAAATAAGTTTTGAGGCATCCATAGATGTCTTGGAGGAGATATACTATGTTTTGTGATCATTTGAAATGAGAAAAATGCATTTTCTAGCTTAAGAGAAGCTAGACTAACACTACACATCATGCAGATATGAAAGATATAGCAAGTTTGAGAAGTTATTTTAAGTACACAAAAAGTCAATATTAGTTAAAGGATTACATGGAGATGTTGTCTATAGTGCCAAAAAGCTACCCTAAAAATTTGAATTCTTGAAGTGTTGTCTAGCTCAAGTTATAAAGCTTCAAAGTTTCTCTAGCATACTGTGATGGGTCAGAGACTGTTAAGTTTAACCACATCAAAGACTAAGGTCATTAGTCTAAAAGATCCAATGGTGAGCACTTAATCATATATATTGAGATAAATGGTTTGTATTAAGTCAACATGTCAAAATTTATATGCACAAGTGATAAGTGTCACAAGCTCATTAGTCTGACAGAAAATCAACGGTGAGTGATGGTTCATACTAATGAAGATCAATGGTTTGGGACAATTCAAAGATTCAACAATGCACGTAAGACTGCCAAGTGGCACAAGTGCAAGGGACTATCAATAAAGTGATTATAAAGCATGCAAGGGTGCCAAGTGTTATAATCTTGGGAGTTATAAATAAGATCTAATGGTAAATTTTGTAAGATAAAGACCAAGCTACTCAGTAAGATTGATGGCATGTATGTGGTCAAGATTTCCAAAAAGCATAAGATGAGGTCAACATGTTTAAGGTTTAATGTTTTGATAGTGTATCACTATGAGTTAAAGTTTGAGATACTTCAAAATAATATCACTAGTGTGAGCTGAGAAAAAACACAAGATGTGTTCTAAGTGATTGAGGTTTAATTATGACCATTTGGATTTAAATATTTGAATTTAATGAATGAAAGACCAGTGATTGGTTTTTGAGCCATAACTTTCAATTTATCTAGAATTTGATGTCTCATTAAAAATGAAAGTTGTAAATTACTTCAAGGCACATCTGTTAATATTCATTTGAAGTTTTAAATGTTTGTACATTCAAATTTATTGAGTTCCAAAGTTGACTATGTGTGTATTTATGCTCTGCAAGTAACTGAAGAAGGGTAATTGAGTTATTCTTGATGGTATTTTGATGTTTCCAGATGAAATAACTTTCAAAGAGTGTTTAGACTCTATGATAACCATCTATAAGGATTATGAAAGTTTAATCAATCATATTTAGTGTTATCAAAGGCTTAGAAGGTGAATATGTGTTTGTTTAAGGTGGTTGTGTGCATAGAATGTTGTTTGAGAGAATTAAGCTTTATTAGAAGGGTGATGTGATGGTTGTTATCACTTAAGGAGGACTTATATATTTTTTGGCATAGGTACATGTATTTGAAAGTTTTCATATGTTCTTAGTTTGGTTGCAGAAGTGTCAAAGAGGTGAATGGGTCTCCATAGGACCTAAAAAGACACTTAGGCCTATTTGAAAGAGGGTAATACTTAAATTTGACCCATGTATATGCCTTAATAGTGAATGCATGTGTTGTAGCTAAAAATGAAGGTTGTGAACATGATATTCATGAAGACTCTATATATAGTGGAGACCAAGGTGATGGTTTCAAGATTAGAGTGAGAAGAGTTGAGCAGTTATGCAAGTAATGATTCAAGTGAAGGAGATAACCTTTGAAAGAGAAGGTATTGGTCATTTCAGACCAATAGAGAGTGAATAATATCATTCATTCTTATCTGATTAATTTGGTGTAGAAGAAAAAATAGGTCATTGGACCTAATGAGCCTAGAAGAGGCATTTTGAGCAAGTTAAGCCTAGAGGCAGCTTGAGAGAGATCAGAGGTAAAGAATGTAGATAGAGATGATCATCATCAGTTGAATAGAAATAATAGGTATTCAAAGGTGATATGAGTTTTAAGGTAGTTGAGTGGCTACTAGGGGGTTGTAGCCTAATTTTTATGTGGTGATATTTAAAGGTCAAGTGGGTACTTGACTAAATTAAGGGATGGGTGTTCCTTGATTAGTGGGTATTGGTCTAAATGATGGATCTTGTTTTTATAAGATTATAGTCCATCTTTTAGGGTTCAGTTAGTTTTATCCCTTAAGAGGGTTTCCAAAATATGTGTTGTGCTCATGTGATGTATGTTCTTATGTATGCTTTGGATGTATGTGCTTTAATGTGTATGTTTCTTGATCAAGATGACGTATGTTGATTGTTTAAGAGTTGGGAATTGAATTATATTATCTAACATCACTGATTCACCCACCCCCTCTCAATGATTATACCTCCAACATTTGGTATTAGAGTAGGACCTTCATTACAAGTTTACCCACTTGAAGGTGATCGAAGGTACAATATGGGTAAGAAATTAAATAAAGAAAATAAAAAGTTGAAGGATCAATTGGAGTTTACTTATACATGTCTAAAATCAAGTGAATAAAAGTGCAATCAGCTCAAGGCACTATTTGAGAAGTACAATGGTAAGATGATTGATTTTGATCAAGAAAGAGATCATAATAAGATCATGGCCTCAAACTTTAAGGCTATTATGGATGATTACATCAATCTCAAAAATGATCTGGAATCCTTGAAGGCAAGCTCAAGATCAAAAGATGATAAATAAAAGATCATTATGTTTGATGAAAGAGCTTGCTATGATAGCAAGGTATAAGAAGTTGATCTAGATCTAAGCTCATGAGTGCTCTCGGTGAACCAAGAGAGCAAAATAAGAGGAACTATAAAATGAGAAATATGATTAAAGGTCTTGAAGTGAAAATTATATCTCTTGAGGAGAGTTTGTCAGGCAAATCCATGAAATAGGAAAAGGAGAATTAAGAATTGACCAAGTCTATGGAAAACCAAGAATTTAGATTGAAAGATGACATGGCCAAATGGCTAAGGAGGATAAGAAGACCATAAAAAATATCAAAACTCAGTTAGAAGAGACAAATGCCAAGTTGAGTTCAAACTAAGGTGAACATGATGAGTCAAAGTCCAATCTTAATTCTATAAAGAATATTGAAGAGCAAGCATGGAAATTGAAGGATGACATGGCTAAGGAAGATAAGAGGGATAAGGATACTATCCAAGTTATAAAAATTCAGAAAGAGGTTGTAAGTTCATGTATGAGAGCAAAAGAGGATGAGAGCATTCAATTGAATACCAAGCTAGAATCATTAAAGGATGAGCATGAGCAATTTATTGTCAATATAGGAAAGATTGAAGAAGAATAAAAGAGATCAAAACAAGGCAAAGAGGATGGTAGCATGAAATACAACAAGTCAAATCAAGTAGAAGGAAAAATGAAGAAACTAATCAGACAGCCAAGTGCTTTAAGGTATGAAATATCTTTTAATGATCATTGTTTTCTTGTCACAAGTTTGGTCATAAGGTAATAAACTATAAAAGAAAAATCAATTTTTTAGCTAGAGGTATGGATAATGTAGTTTTATATAATTGTCATGACATGGGACATATTGCTAGATTATACCCCAGAATGCATGGGAAAATAGTAAACTAGGAATGGAGACCAAAGGCAGTTAATCTTGATCATAATGAACCTAAGAGACAAGATGGTATGTTTGTTGAGATTCATAATCAAGCAAAAATAATGAATGATATTATTTATTTCTGTTGTCATCAACTTGGTCATAATGCAAGATATTTTATAATCTAGATCTCAAGTCATAAGAAGAAAGTACATGAACATGTTAGTGTGCTCAATAAAGGTCAATCCTTAGTATGGAAACCTAAGGAAGTAAAACCCATGAAAACTAATTTAGCTAAGTTGAAAGATAAAGGTGGACTACCTATTAAATCAAAAGAGAAACCAAATATGAAAAAGGTTTAGGAATGCAAAGAGAATGTGTCATATATCCAAATAAAAAAGGAGAATCAAAAGTAAATTCAAGTCAAGCTCAAAGAAAATACCAAAGTACTAATTAAGGCTAGTTTTGAGGTATTTATGGATCCAAGAGAACATCCTACTATTGTTGAGAAAGTTTCATGCAAGGAACATCAGTTGTCAATGCCCATTGTTGAGGTATTTTCTTCAGATGAAAAGGTATGTCATGAATTTATGTTGTCTTCATATGTTGACAATCCAATCTTAGAAGAAAAGGAGAATATTGTAGTGGATAATCATGTTTCTTTTCTTAAGCTTAAGAATAAGAAGAGGAAATATTAGTATCAAATGACCAAGGAGGAAAAGGAATATGAGGAGTTGTGGGCAAATCCTGGTTTCATATTATTCTAGGAGCATGTTTACCTTTTCTTCTAATTATGAGCTCTCCACAATACTACCCATGATGGCACTATTTTGGTTTAAAAATTGTCTTAGGATTGATCAATGTCGTAAGTACGTAACTTGTACTCTCAAATAAGGTGCATTCAAAGTGTGTCTCTTATATGCTTGGATTGAATCCTTCCCATTACCCCCATCTTGAGGCCCATTATACTTATAATCATATTTTGATCATTGATGGAATTAACATGTGCAAACATTAGCTCATCTAGATGTGATCTATTCCATGGGTTAATCTCACTTTATCTCTCTTTTTGAGAGTCCATCCTTCTCTTTCATCCTAGTATGTCATCTCGAGGGGGCATCATGGGTCATTTCCAATTTCTTTTTGAAAACTATTTTCTTTGAAAAGATGTTACTCTACCTGAATATATTACTATGCCTTCTCAGATAGGGGGAAAATGTGGACATCTAATTCCTAACACCATTTGTGTTGAAATTATTGATCTTACTTGAATTACACTCAAATGCCCAATTTAGGTCAAAATCACTAAAAACATGTTAAATAGTTGAAGCTTGTCATATACAAGTACCAATTTAAGCCAATGTATCCCTAAATGGATTAATACATTTTATGTGATTCCTAACTTTGATCAATTAATTTTGAGTCAAAATGATGATTTTACTTTTTTGTGCTTTGGATCACTCTTTTCTTTTAATTCATTAGTACACATCATATACCTTTGTTATTTTGTGTTAGAAACATACTAAATGAGAATACAGTTCTAATGCATCTAACATCACCTTCTAATTCTTCTCGAGTCAAATTATGACCCAATAATATAACTTTTTGACCATTTTCATTAAATTGTGCACCAATTTCCAAAGAATTGCATTAAAAATGATTAATCTTGTATTTAGCAAATTAATTCAGATCAAGAGCTTAAGTGGATTTTCCAAGGAGGTTATTGATAATTTCATTGTTGGAAATTGATTATGAATATCTACATCACATAATGACATGATCTATGGGGTGGCATCCATAACCCATAAATGCATAAAATATCTGAATTATGGGCACCCATGCCTAATTAATGCCTCTCTATCCCAAATCATTATGAGGCTATTTATGGATTTAATTCTAGATATTAGATTAATCCATGGCCACACATCCCAATATTGAGATGATTGGTCATGGTCGATCTTAGCCCATTTGGAAAATCTATAAATAAAAGAGCATAGAACACCATTTCTTAAGCTAAAAATTGTAAACTTATAATGCAGAATTGTCTCCACAACTTTTTGTGTTGATCATTGTATTTTATTTGTAAGATTTATTTGATAGGATAGATTATAGATTTCTTATATTGAACCTAGGTTATGCATAGTGTTCTTGAGGCAATGGAGGATCAAAGTAGCCATTATTGACAATGACAAGAACATTAAATCAAGGGGAGAACATGATTGGAGCTACTCTTGGGTGGTGGAATAGATTTGGGAAGGTAATTGGTATTGATTTCTTTAAATTTAATATTCATTATCATTAATGAACCCTGTTGGAATAGGTTGGATTTGTTTGTTGAATTATTTATGCATTTTCATGGATTTATTGACTAATGCTTGACTAAAAACCTTCGTAATCCATCCTACAAGTGGTACTTGTTGGGATCCAACACACCCCATTTTTTAAGCTAAAAATGGGGACCCTCTTTTTGCTTTAGAGTCTGGTCTTATAATTGAAGGGTTCCATTGTGGTTGCTTGTCTAATTCACATCTAGGATGTATTAAGCTAAAAATTTATGAATCTAATAAGTATTAGACTATTTTCTTTGTTTGTATTTTAAAATACATTTTATAGATTCCTTTTAGACTATTTTGCCTTAGTTTTTTGCAAATTATCTAACTATTTTAGAGTTTTTATAGCTTCTTTTCCTAAGTAATTTGATCCATTTTTGCTTCCATTTGAATAAAAATGGCTAAATGTTTTTAAGGTTTACTTTTAAACTTAGTCACTTTCATATAAATGGATTAAATTAACTTTCAAATCAAGAAAAATGGCTAAGTCTTAGTGTTGATTCATTATATACTTAGTCATTTTTTGGATTTCTTCATAGCCATTTTATTTTAAACTTTTGTAGCCATTTGAATTTGAATTATCCTAGCCATTTATTTTGAAATGCTTAGTTGTTGGATTTTAATTCAAAGTTGTTGATTGTGTCTTTTATATTATGCTTACAGGTGCCTAAGATTTTCCTCACACCACATGGATTAAATTAACTTTCAATGGATTAAATTAACTTTCAAATCAAGAAAAATGGCTAAGTCTTAGTGTTGATTCATTATATACTTAGTCATTTTTTGGATTTCTTCATAGCCATTTTATTTTAAACTTGTGTAGCCATTTGAATTTGAATTATCCTAGCCATTTATTTTTAAATGCTTAGTTGTTGGATTTTAATTCAAAGTTGTTGATTGTGTCTTTTATATTATGCTTATAGGTGCCTAAGATTTTCCTCACACCACATGGTGACTTTTGTGGCTCTTAGAAGTCCCAAGCCTCACCCAAAAGGCTTTTGACACTTGGTCGATTTCACAAAAGTTTCCTGAGAACATGTGAAACTTTTTTAGTTTTTGATATAGATAAGCTATAAAAAAGGGTGCATAATCCTATTAAAAAATGTCCCTAGGGAAGCGAGACAAGACGACAACCAAAAATAATGAAGCAACAAAAAACAAACAATAAACTAATAGAAAAACATAAAAATATCGTAACCTAAACAAAAAAAGAAACATGAAGACTAATTAAGAAGAGCCTTCCAATCATCCTTAAGGAAACCTAGGATTTCCTCCTTGTTGGAAACCTTACCATTCTTGTCTAATTTCTCACCCTGGTCATCTGATAGGATCATCATTATAGTAGAATCTTGGTAAATCACTTTGGAGCACATGGTGGCAAGAACTTTTATTTTGTTCTCAAGAGAGAATAACCCATTATTTACCTCCTCCAAATCCTTTTTGAGTTGAATACAATTATCACAAATCTTTTCACTAGTTTCTTCTTTCCCAAGTGTATCCAAGGACTTAGAATCCTGCTTTTCATAATCATAAAATGAGTTATTTAACTCCTCAAATAAATTGGTACCCTCCTATTCCCCTAATTGATCAAGAGTTGATTTGTCCTCCATGATCTCCACTTCATCCTCTAAATCAAAGGTCAAAGAATAGTCAACTATTTTCAGCATTGGGATTTTTCCACCTACCAACCTACTTGACCTCTGAATACTTAGCCTCCTTATAGTACTACTTAGGACCTCCTTGTCATTATCTTTTTCAGTAGTTTCAATCTCTCGCTCTTGAAACTCAGAGTGCCCCTTGTCCACAATTAGTTTTACCTACTTCTCAACACTAGAAGCACACTTAACTTTATTCTTACATGACTTCCTATATGTAGATTGTTCCCAAGTGTCTCCTTTCCTCTTATTGTTTCCTGAGTGGGAAGGGTTATTCTTCAATTCACACAAACCCTTAGCCACCACATTTTTCAATTAGTTGAGGGACCTTGTCACACCACCTATAGGGGCTAGAATAATGGGTCTTTATAGAAGAGGGGACTTAAATCCTTTCTTTTTACGGGGTCATGAAGTAGGATCCTTGGGGTTAAGGTAAGTACTAGAGGGTCTGGAGGAAACTTTCACAAAGGGCTAGAGGACTTACCTTTAATAGGGATACCAAACTTAACGCTTAAAGGAATGTTATCATTTGACTCAACATCATTAGCCTAATCAACCAGATGGGATTTAATGGAATTAGGTGGATAGAGTGTCAGATGTAAATAATAAAGATGAAAAATAAGGCCTAGGTGGAGTAGAATAGCAACAAACATAGGGTTACTTTCATACACATTATTATCAGTATTCACACAAGACTCAAGAGACAACAAGATGTATAACAGAGAATTTACAAGCACCTTATGATGATAGTGGTTCAACAAAGTAAAGTGATAATGATAGTAACACTTGAATCTTCCCTCCAAGGTGATGTATTTCATAATAATAAAATAAACCTTATCCCAAGGGTTAAGGAAGATCTCCCTATTGAAACCACCCTACAGTCAAACCAATGACTCAACTTATCTAAAAAATCTCTTCATGCCATCTAGGTCCTAGACTTTAGTTTATTTTTCCAAACTTTTTCCCTCACATCTTAAACCCATATCCTTTGCAAGTGTATCCTCACTCACTTTGAATTGAACACCACCAACCCAGACCTTACAATACTCATCCCAAAACATATCAAAATGTACTAAAACTTTTCATCAAAGCCATTGAAGCATTTGAGGAGTGGGGTGATACCTCCCTCATAGAAAATTTTCCATAGGATGGTGTCATTCTTAGACTTAGCATAAGACAAGGGCTCAGTTCAGACTTTGTCTCCACCCATAGTAAAAATATTCATGATTTTGAGGAAAAGATCACATAGCTCAGACCTCAACACCCAAGGAAAAAGTGGGCTAATATAGAAAAATCTAGAAAAAATGGTGTGGATATCATCATTTAACTATCTCTTGGGACCTTTTAAACACCTAAGTTCATCCTTCAAATCATTCATATTAATCAAGTAATAATTACAAACATAATGAATATTATGTGAGCTTTCAATTGAATAATATGCCACCAAGAATTGAAACAGCCTCATGGGACATCTAGGTAAATGCCACAAACTTTTGTTGATTTGAATTTCACTAATGTGGCATTTCCCTTCATATAAATTGAAATCTTTCATCATTTTACCTATATTAATGACCACCTCTATTCACCCCTTTTGATGTAAAATTTCAATCATGGATCCCCTAATTATAATATATATATTAAAATATATTCTAAACTATAATGATTTATAAAGGTCATTAGGTTAGAAGAGGTTGGGCCTCCATTTGAAGGTGATCTCTAACATTATCAAGTAGGTTGTTTAGATTCCTCTATCACCTTATAGGGAAGAGGTTGATTTCCAAATTCTGCCATAGCATCCACCACTTGGTTTTACTCTCTGTAGATATGCTTTACCTCAAATCCTTCAAAACCAAGAAGGATTTTATTTATATATTGAATGATGTCATCAATCTAATAGCTTTCTTTTTAACAACATCAATGATAAGTTTAGAATCACCTTCAATTAGGATGTTTCCAATGCCAATGGTGAGAGCCACCTTGAGACCCCAAAGGAGAGTCATAACCTCAACAAAATTATTAGAATTATCCCCCAGCCTACCAACAAAGGCATTTAAAAGCTCCCCTTTATTGTATCTCAGGACACCACCCCCACTTACCTGACTTGGGTTGCCTTTAGCAGTCCCATCGAAATTGAGCTTCATCCATCCATCAATAGGGGGAGCACACTTAGTAGTAGCATGAGTAATCCTCTTAGTGTTATTAATTCTACAAATGTGGGCTAGGACACTCCATCAATTGATGATACTTTCTTCTAGATTATTTAGAGTAAATTCAATAGCTTTTAAAGTGCTACTAGAGATATTTTCTTAAAGTAGTTTAGTAAACATACAAAATACCTCCTTAGAAGATTTTGCTTTATCTCTAAATAACCTATTTTTCCTTTCCTTCCAGAGTTCTTAGGTCAGTATAGGGAGAATACAATCCCATATCTCTTTGCATATAAGATGAACAAAGGGTGGTAACCAACACCTTATAACATCTAGGAGGTCATTATTCATGATCAAAAAGACTCCAAAATTATGCATAACAAAGCTCCACACCTCCCATGAGAACTCACAATGTAGTAAGAGGTGGGAAATTGATTCTTCTTTCTTCATACATAGTGCATAGTAATTAGGGATATGAAATCCTATAATATGAATATTATCTATAGTAAGGATCTTATTATGTATGGAAAGCCACCAGAAATGATTGATCTTGGGAATAAGGTTGTGATTCTAAACCCTACACCAAAATTTTGAGTTCTCATTGGGCTCTAGCAGCATATTAAAAGCTAATTTGACTATAAAAACTCCCATTTTATCCTTTGCCCATAACAACTTATCCTTTGTGGGGAATATATGAATCTCACATCCTCTGATAAGGAGATACAACTCCTCAACAATTGAGAGGAGGTCATTCTAGTCTTGATAATATTCTGAAAGTTGTTTCTATTCACTACTTCCATATAGAATATAATCAACTACCAATATACCAAAGTGAGCAATGGATTTGTCATCAAGTTTTTAAAGTTTTTGGATATTATAGATAGGGGTGTCCTTTAGCCATCTATCTTCCCAAAATTTGATGTTTCTTTCATCTCCTAGTTTCCACTTAATGCCCTACAATAATAAAATTTTGCTTTTTATAACATTATTCCAAATCATCGAACCTCTAGGGATAAAAATGGTGTGGAGGAAAACATCAAGGTTATTATTAGATAGCTAACTTTCACTCATAATGTTACCCCACTCCTTGTTTTTACTCAATAAATTTCACCCAATCTTAGCCAAAAGGGCTTTGTTGGTCAAATGATTTTTTCTTATCCCATGACCTCCTTGAAATTTAGGTCTACAAACTTTATCCCAACTAACTAGGGCTATTATATTTTTCTCTTCTACCCCATTCCATAGGAAATTCCTCTAAATTATCTCAAACTTATCCAAAATATATTTGGGGATCTTGAAGAGGGAAAGGAAGTATACGGGAATTCCCTGAAGGGAGGCCTTCAAGAGTTGATATTTTCCAACTTGACTCAACAGCTTTCCTTTCCACCCAACCAACTTCTTTTGAATTCTTTCAAGAATAGAGTTCTAATATGAGGGAAGGACATCTTTCATAACTAAGGGAAGGCTAAGGTAAGTACCTAGGAGATCACCACTTAAACAACCAAGAATCGCCATGATTTTTTATTGAAGTTCCATAAGAGTATTGAAAAACTAGACCAAACTCTTATCATAGTTGATACATTGTCCATATGCATCCTCATAATCCTTGAGAACCTTCATTCATTTCCTAGCTTCCACCACCAAGGTAGCTCCAAAGAGGATATTGTCATCCACAAACTATTGAATGGAAGCTAGATCAGCTATTGAGGTAGGGTTAATACCTTTAATCTCCTTTGATCCCAGCAACTTCAAAAAACTTCTACTAAGAACCTTAGTCATTAGAATGAATAGGTAGGGGGACAAGGGATCACCTTGCTTAAGACCCCTCCTAACATTGAAAAACCCCTAGAAACTCCATTGACAAGGACACAATACTTAACAATGGTGACACAATATTTGAGGAGTTTCATGATTTTATGTTAAAACCCCATTTTCTCAAGGATTTTGAAAATAAAGTCCTAATATACTCTATCGTAAGCCTTAGAGATGTCCAATTTGAAAACAATCCTAGGAAAATTCTTTCTCTCCATGGAATGAATGAATTCATGAGTGGATATAGTAGCATCCAAAATTTGTCTATTAGGAAAAAACCCCTTCTGACTATTACTGATTAGATGATCTAGGATCAGCTGAAGTCTACATACTAGAATCTTAAAGAATAACTTGTAGATAGTATTACAAAGGCTGATAGGCTTGAAGTCCCTCATACAAATAAAATCTGGTTTCTTTGTAACAAGAACTTTAAAGGTGTGATTAGGTTATTTCAATAATTTTCTAGACTTAAATAAATTTGTAGCCACCTTAGTAACATCCTGCCCCACTATCTCCTAGTACTCTTAGAAATAGGTCAAAGGGAGAGCATCTAGGCTTGGGGCCTTGAATGCACCCATGAAAAAAAAGAAAGACCTTATTTCCTCTTCAGACACAAGTTTTGTAAGGATATTATTATCTTTAATATTTAGTTGGGTAGGGATAATGTTGATTAACTCTTGCTTGTCCATTTTATCCTAAACAACAAGGAAATTTTGAAATTAGGTGGCAGCCACCTACCCCACTTGAGTATTTAATTAGACTAAAGATCCATTTTCATCCATTAACTTGATAATATTATTCCTCTTCCAGTGCCTCATGGTTGATTGATGGAAGAAGGCATTATTTCTATCCCCTTCCTAGAGCCATTGCACTCTAGATTTTTGCTTCCAAAAGATTTCCTCCTTTTTTAATAGTTCACTTCATTCCTTCCTCAAAGAATCCTCTTGATGCACCATATCATTATTGATATCTCCATTGGCCATCTACAACTAAATATTAGTAAGGTTTTTAGATATCCTCATTTTATTCTCAGATATGTTTCCAAAGGTATACTTGTTCTACATTTTGACCTTATTTTTTACAATATTTAGCTTATGAGTCATCCTAAACATGGGAGATCCATAGATAGTGATATTCCACCAACTATCCAACTAATCTCTAATGTCCATATTTTGAGTCCATAATAACTCAAACCTAAAGTGTAAAGGACCCTTATACACTCTATCCCTCCAAGATAGGATGAGAGGGTTGTGGTCAAAGGTCATCCTGGGGAGGGCTTCAAGGAGATAGGCACTAATGTAATACCAATAGGAGGTGACTAGCACCCTATCCAATCTAACTTAAATTAAATTTTCACCTCTCCTATAATTAGACCAAGTGGATCTCTATCCTTAAATATCTAGGTCCAATAGACCCATGTTATTAAGAAGCTCAGCTAAGTTTATCATGTTATCAATGTAGTCTAAGATACCACTAGTCTTCTCCAAAAGATAGAGTGGGGAATTGAAATCACCATCAAGCATCCAATAGTCCTCCTTATTTCTTAAAATAAAATTGGAAAGGGTATCCCATAGTTCCTTTCTTGTATTTATTTGATTAGGGGCATAAATGTTGACTAAGTTCTAAGAATTATTATCAGTAACCATCCTGACACTCAGACTATTCTTACATCTAAAAATAAGACTCCCTTTCACAACATTAATGTTCCACATAGTTGCAATACCTCCTAAAGCTATTGGGGCATCACTTATATAAAACTCTGTGTTTGGACATATTTAATTAGTGATAAGCTGAAATCATTCAACTTTCATCTTGAATTCTTGTAATAAAAGGATATCTACTTTATTATCATAAATGCAATTCTTGATAAGGAAATGATTTTACAGGCTATTAAGCCCTCTAATATTCCACAACAAGATCTTCATTTGCCTTAGACTTTCCTAGATCCAATCTTCATATTCCTCTATATACCCATGGTTATGTCCTTTTTGACAACCTTCTATCTAGTTTATCTCTAAATGGATCTTCCTACTTTTGAATGCACACCAACATCAACAATTTTCTTTGTTTAACCTTTGCCTTTCTTTTTAGCAGTGGTCCAACCATTAGAATCTAGATCCTTATTAGTCTTATTGGTTCCCACACTATGGATTAGAATATGGAGGTTGTTCCTGGTAAAGTGAAACCTTGTAGTTTGCTTCTAGTTCCTTCCCCTTTGACTGGACTTCCAATCCTTTTAAAGATGGATTCACTATCTTTGTCCACAACTAACAACTTGGAACTTCCTAAAATCATATCAACATAGTCTTAGCCACCTATTGTATTTCCCCTTCCTCTAAATTTTTCAAAGAGGGGGACTTCACCCTAGGCTAGCTATTTAATTGATCCTTCTGACTAGAGTTCATGTTAGGAGTCCTAATATCCCTCTCCCCAAGAGGTGGAAATCTCAAGATCTTTCACTATGTCACTAGTCATGCCTCTGACTTCTTCCCTTGCCTTATCCTCTTTATTCTCCTTTGGGAATGTTGATGATATTTAGGATGTCCTCTTTAAAAGGATAGTCTTCCTTTCTCCATTAGTTTGAATTTCTAACATAATGGAGTTCTTTTTCTTAACCTTGCATTGAGTAATGAGGTGCCCTTCTTATTACAATTCTGAAAAAAGATAGTGGCATTCTCATATTGAATAGGATAAGTCCATTGGCTAAATTAGACTCAAGAGTAATGGAGTTAGGAAGGGTTTTATTGACATCTACACTACACAAAAGCAGGAAAATACTAACCTAGATTTATTCTTGGTAGTATTATCGAGAATGATGAAGTGACCAAATTATTTTATATCTAGGATATCACTTCCTCATCCAAATATCCAAGGGGAGACTGAAAGCCTCACCCAACTAGAGTTATTTTGTTCAAATCAACAATAGCATCAAAACTTAGTTTCCATTTGCAAAGAGAAAGGCTATGTATCCAGACACCCATGGTCCCCCTACATAACTTGGGTGAGATCTTCTCTAGATATGAATTGAAGAGGAACATCCCCCCATTCATGGAACTAATAGACACATTACCTTTCACCTTCCATATAGTATCACCCATCTTCTTACCAAATTAATATTGGTCTAAAGTCAGAAAGCTTACCCACAGAACCTGTTCCATAGAAGAAAACTATTTTTCCATCATAAGATTATGGAGTTTGAGATTTGAACCATCCTCTGATTCTAATAATAGTGGGATAACCTTTTTCTTCTCATAGTTCTTGTCCCCCAAGAGGACATTTTTCCATAGATTAAGAATCGATGTGTCACCCTAGGTAATGGGATTAGGATGACAACCAAAGATATTCCCAATCGCAAGATTAGGATGATAGCCTAGATATTCCCAAGGCTAACCTATACCAAAGGAAAGAGGAAGAGGAATCAGGGGGTCCTCTTGAGTCCCCTAAAACCATAGCCAAATTCAAAATTCACATAGGTGAGTAAGCAAGTAGAGCAAAGCAATTTCTATTAGATTTCTAAATTAATGTTTATTATCTCTAGAACTTTTTTATTACTTCAAAAGACTTAGATAATTTTTGAGAATTGACTGATGGGTCTTCATGTCAGTAAAACTATAGGATAATGGTTGAGGGGGATGATGTCACATGATGAATCCTAATACATCACCATCTTAGGATGTTCATATAGATCACGAGGCCTCAAAGTAAGTGGGTGAGCAAGATGATGCCTGTGGCGAAATCCTATTACCCCGTTGTCTCAGGGTGGTCCATATAACTTTTAAGCCTAGCCAAGCTCTGGGTGAAAAAGATGATATCACATGGATAAATCATGTTTCCCTACTATCTTAGGGTGGTTCATGTAACTTTGAAGCGTAGTTAAGTTTTGGGTGAGTAGGATTATGTTGTGTGGCATGATCTCACTACATCATAATTAAATAGTCAGCATAGCATAGGGGTCTAAACTGACCAATGAGAGAGTGATAAATATCCACATGGTATAATCTTTAGATTTTGTTAGAGGTTAAAAGCCAATCAGTGAGCACCATGTGGATCTGTCAGTCCTACTATTGGAGCTATTAATCTCTTAGTTTGTTAGAGCCTAATAAAGTGAAGAGAGGTTATGTGGCCATGAAGTAAATAAATAAAATGGTAAAGATAAATCTCGTATGATGAACAAGTTTCCAAGAGGTAAAATAGGGACCACGTAAATAAAAGACATGTAGCCAGTGCAGCCATCAAGGTATGAGCATAAAATAATGGATTATAAGGTTGTCAAAGCCATCAAAGGCCCAAAATAGACTACACATTCAATCTGATTTACATAATCAAATCATATATTAATTAAATCATGAATAATATGGGAATAATAGCATAGTGTGTGTAATGGGATTACATGAAGAGCATAAAAAATAAATCATCCTTAAAGAGACACAGAAATTGATACACAAAAGCATGGGATGTTGGTAATACTAATGCAATCCTAATTGTTTCTTTATGACTAGTAAATAATCATTGATATAGATTTGCTTATAAGGTAAGAGGTTACTATAATTGTCTTTATAATTATTATTCAATCCATTCAAGAACATGGCAAGTTTATGAATAAGCCAAGTGGCAGATAGATAAGGAACAAGCATTAGGATAAATTGAATGACTACAAAGAGCTTCATGGAGACACGAGATGTATATGACATTAAACTATAAATTGCTTCCAGATTAGAGAATGTCATTAATGTCAGTAATGATAAGATGATTGGATAAAATTTTGTAGCAAAGGGTAGACTTAAAGTTACAATTTCAAATCTGATTTTCCCAACTACCTAAAGCTAAATGCAATTAATGTCAATGGCTTAGCTTGGGTCTATTTAAGCTAATATTTTTCCTATATTTAAAAAAAATAAAGGGGGGATTCTGAGTGGTGAAGCTTTGCTGGAATTGGCCTAGAGTGCACCATCCATTCTTTCACTGTTAGTTGCCAAATTTTATTACTTGAAGAAACCAATATAATAGACACCCTGGTAGATGTTGACTACATAGTTTGAGTTATTTTTAGTCCATTTGTAGTGTTATGTTCTATCAAGTCTTCATCTCTTTGATTTATTCTTATCATTAAGTGTCAATAACTATAAATGAGATTTGGTTGTAACAAGATAGTCTCAGTTTAATTATGCAACAACTATTAAATTGGTCTGTTAGAGTTATTCCTATTTATCTAAGCTTTTCCAAACCATGGTGTGTAACAAATGCAATTTGTGAGTTATGATTTCTTGTAAATATATTACTAGATGAATGACTATCCAATATATGTGTGTGGATGCCTAATTAGATTGTGCTCATAGCTAGTTTATTCGCTCCGTAATGCCTTCAATTATTAAGGAGCCATCTTATGACCAGTGTGTACAAAAGATATAGGTCATTAATGTGCCTATCAATAGGTTGGATGAACCAATGGTGTTTAAAATGTCCCTTTAAGATCTCTCCTAGTGTGTCTTGAGTTCATGCAATAATTGTATTAGGCACACAGTAGTATAGTGGCCAAGTGTGTTCACTTCTCAAGGTACTATGATGGTTTGTGTGATCAAAGGTAACCCATTTCTTTTTTTCCATGCCCTCCTCTCTCTCTCCTCTCTCTCTCTCTCTCTCATCTCTCACTCTCTCTCTCTCTCTCTCTCTCTCTCTCTC
>JARHVA010005375.1:1127500-1223806 GCA_037957365.1 Torreya grandis | reverse complement strand
TTAGGCTTTATTATGTGCCTTGTTGAATGAGTATAAATAATATTTAATTATATATATCATCCAACTAAACCTTATGGGTGAAATATACATGAATATTTGGTAATCATTTTATATATAATATACCCTTTGCTTGATTTAATAAGGATTACAAATAAGGTAGTTGTAGGTTCACTTTTTTGAGAAATTATTTAAGTAGTTACATCCATACATATTTATATAGGATTTTTAGGTATGCATTTTGATTTAAGTTGGACACACAAACACACACACATTAGTTATTATTTTTTATGTTGGTAGAAGTTGGTTATAGCCATACAATAAAATATACACTTTTATATAGAATATCATGGAACCTCTATATTTATTACACCTCTCACCTTTGATACTTTCAACTATCTCAACATGGACTCATTATATTCTATTATTTCTCAAATCTCTCAAGAACCTCTCTTTGGCTCAATTATCCAAGACGTCATCAGATCTTATTGAATACTTTCACAGACCCTATCTAGTATTCTTAGACATATTTGATTTATACCAACATAATTATAGGCTTCATTCCATCATTAGTCTTTCTCATGCATTTATTCTTTATTCATCACTAACTTTATTATAACCCTTCAAAACTGTAAACCTCATAGTATTGACCAATTTATAAGGTATCCTAATGAAATAATCCCACTTTTCCATACTTATTATCTTATTGTTTCTCCACACAAAGTGTCATAACCTAACTCTATATGTTTAGCCACTTTATCTACTCTTTCATCCACCAATTAGCATTTTTAGGCCTATTATATTCCTCAATATCGGTGACCATACCATAATATACAATATAAATTTTAAATTTTTTTATTCCTATATTAAATTTCAAATAACACTTGTTCACAAATTTTCAACTCTTTTATAAGTATGTAACTCCCTAAGAACAACTTTCAAGTTTAACCTAACTACTGTTTGTGACAAGCTTGTCCAAGGTGAAGAGATATCCAAAGAGATTAATTGATTTATTTATATACTATAACACATTTATGAATTATAATAGGTCAAATATAACATAAAACAACTTATCCAATAGTTATTTTCACTCATGTAACTTTAAAACACCCTTAATAACTATTCTTGACAAATTTTTGTGTTCCAAACTAGGGTATAACAAAATATACAACTCTACAACTCCAATTTCTCCTTATTCACAACTCTAATCACTATGAAACCCTTTCCAACACTTTTTATAAATTACATTATACCTCCCTTATTATTTTTAATCACTTTGGCTAGCTAGAGTATTAGATACTTAGTTTTTCCAATATCCCAGGGTTTCTAAATAGGTCACAGGCTAAGAGTTACTTTAATCTCCTAAAATGAATTTGATGACTTCTATAGAATTAATAACACCCATAAAGGGTATGTATCATCACTTTAAAACTCCTTCAAAATATTTTGAGTCTTGACAAGATTCCTAAATAATGAAAACCTACTCTTTCACATTGATTGTTAAAGTCAAGTTACAACACATAGATTAGTAAGCCTTACCAAAAACTAGGATTCAATATCCAAGATAATAAATAGTTATAAAACACATGAATGTGATTAGATACCATCATAATTCATTCTCAAAACATTAATTCTTATTGAACAACCTTTATATTTTATAGTTCTTCACCAATTATGATTGTCTTTACTCCATCCTCAATGCAAACCTATAAACACATTAGTAAACTTATTTTTCATGATACAAATAACACTATAAAATGTTCCTAAACTTTCATAACCTATAAAAATTAATTATAATAATATTATGCACAAAGAACACATTCTTTTATTATATTCATATTCAGGATATGCAAAACACGACTATCAGTGCTTGCCCTTTCATGCACTACATAGATTTTTTCATCCTTCTTCATATTTATTTTCTTTATTCTATACCTCTACCAATATGCTAACCCTACTATGATTCTACCAACACTCTACTCTTTTTTTCATGTAAATAATCATGCATCATCTTCTATTTTCAATAATATCCCTAACATTTTCAAGGCCACTAACATTGATATGGTAGTTACAAACATAATTTTTGATTCACACTTCTTTATCCACATAATATATGAATAACATCTTAAACACTATCCTATGCCCATGCATGATATTATATAAATATTTAAAAACTTTACATAACATGATAAACTCACCAAAATGCTCCTAGACTAATGTAGTCATATAAAATGTCAAAATTGATAGCTTGAATGTGGGTTGTGACACCCAACCCATAGGTCCCTCGTGTATGTTCTCATGACCTTTCTAGACACATTTTTTCTTATTCCCATTCATCTATAGACTTTTGAAACCTAATTTCATCTCAGCCATGCTACATTTACCATGTTAATTCCATCCCCCAAGTCTTGCACCTATAGAACAATATCACCCAACTTGGACTATAATGCCAAACCCTAGGGTGTTCGATTTCAACACTCCTATCAAATTGCATTTTTAGCTCCAATGGTCATTTCCTTCTAGTTCCTATCCTTTATCTTGTTCACCTATCATGAATACATTCAACCCATGACCAATAGATATCCATAAAATCCCATTTAAAGTTAATTTAGAAGGGGTTGGTAAGTATTACAAAAGTAAACAAGCATCCAAGCAATATCATTGAGGGAAATTTCCCTATTCTCTACATACAACCATCCGATATAGCTACAAGCATATCCAAAACCTCACACTAGTCCCTAGAAACCTCAAGCACACTTAGTTTAATATTTTTTCTAAACAAATAAAATCAAGTGGGAGAACTACATATGGCTTGATTCCTCTTTGGAGTATAGGTATGTAGATAGTGTGCCCATGTAAGGGGTGTGGATACACATTTAGCATATCTTACACATACTAACCCCTCCCTTCTTGCTCAATATTGATCAAATAAAAATGAATTCTAGGATTTAAAGACTAAATAATCTATACAGGTATTTTAGTAGACCTTCAATAGTGGAGACTTCATAGGTATGCTCACATAGGGACAATAAAGAAAATACAAAAAACTCAAGTCTCTATGAGCAGTTTGGACAATAGCAGTAAAAAAGGATTATAACATCAAAAATTAGGGTGTCTTATTTTGGTGCTTCTATCCTTTCACAAAAAAAGATAGATCCTTATTTGAGACACTATCTTAGTCTTTCACAACAAATTCTAGACCCTGTATTAGTTGTTTCATCCTATTTTCAGCTAAGTCTTATTTTCTCCATATTTATCATTATTTATATAAATTTTAAAAATATAAATTATTATTTAAATTATTGAAATATTATTTAATGATTTATTCAACTCAGACCTTTAACTAAATTAATAATAAGACTCCAATATTCCTAAAATAGTTAAATCATTTGGTGAACCCAACTTACTTCATTTGTGCATAAAAATGCTTAAAACCCTAGGGTAAATTCCTTGCTGATTTTTTCCAATAATTTTATAATTTTTTTGATATATTTTAAATTATAAATTCACATTTAATTTTTAAATTTACCTTGGTAATTTTAAAAATAATTTATTCCAAACCCTAGTTGAATTTACTAGGTCCTTTTGCACACAAAAACCCTAAAGACCCCAGGGAAAATTTATTGCTAATTTTAGATTTTTTTTCTGATTTTTTACCTACATGTTTAAATAAAAAATTCATATTTTATTTTAAAATTCCATCTTAATTTTTTAAAAAAATCATTTTTCAAAACCCTAGTTGCATATACTAGGTCCCATTGCTTTTGAGGTATCACTTTACATTTAAAATCAGATTTCACATAAAAACAAAAATGAATCTCATTTATTTAAAATAATTTCTTACATTTCTTGAAAATAATAAAGATACCATACTCAGCCCTATCATGTATATTAATTATGATGTTTACCATATGTTAATACAAAGCTTCATTCTTTGCATTTCATGCTTACTTTTCATAATATGGGATGATATTAATAAAGTCATTGTTAAACATAGTAAGATACCTCTCCTTCAAAGAAATGTTTAATTGTATTTAATACAAGGATTTATTGTTTGATTTTTATCTCTCATATGGAAAAATTTTCAAGTTTATCTTACTATAAATATTAGAAATATCATAGCACATGCCAGAAAATTTCATGCATTTGTGCACAATTTCATGCTCTCTATTCCTTTCTTCTATCTCTCATATGGAAAAATTTTCAAGTATATCTTTCTACACATATTAGACATATCATAACACATAAAATTTATTTATGCATTAATTCCAAATTCCATTATCTATATCCCTTGATTTCTATCTCTCATTTGGAATGCTCTTTATAAACTTATTGCTATACAACTTATAACTCAAATTTCATGCATTTCATTCCACATACATGATTTCTACCTAGATGCATATAACTCATTGGCTATTTTTGAGTATTTCCTTATCACTAATAGACATAATCACACATTATAGGTTATATCTATCCCTCTTCCCTTCAAACTTGGTACATCTAGATCTTATCCCATAACTACTATCATCTTTATGCCTATAGTAGATCATTCGGTACATGATATCACCCACATTTATGAAGATAGGTAGGTTGATTACATACATGGTTATAAATTTATCTTTTAGGTTATCACCCCTTCCAATACAATTTCAATTCTCAATCTCCTTCAGTGATCAGATGTTTACAAAGATGTGTTATATGTAACCCTTCACAATACTAAAATTCTTATTTCTCCAAACTAGCTTATGTTGCCTCTATCCTCAACAAAATGCAATAGACTAAATAACATATTTAATTTCAAAATATAATTTACCCCCACACCACATCATTGAGCAACATATACCTCTATATATTCAATTAAGAATTAATGATGTAGGGGTAAAAAGAGTATTAGTCAAGAATAGTTCAAGACTCTACATTTGAAACATTTATTTTCTTAAATGTTTTGATATACAACCTCAAGATCTAAGCCATTATAATATGAACATCAAAGGTTTTGACAACATTTCATAGAAATTCATGAGTCAAATAACACTCAATTTTACTTTGGGACCTAAGACACTACCAACTACTTATCAACTAATGCCAAACAACTTCAATTATAATTTAATAATTAGTCAGCCTTGGATTCATGATATGCATGTAGTCCCTTATACTCTCCATGCTTGTCTAAAATTTAGTCACAAAGGATACATCTACACATGCCCAATAGATAATGAACCTTGTAAATATTTATAGGTTACCAAATCTCCATAGAATTATATTCCACACTTTAATCTCATTAATATATCTACATAACCCATTACTCATTGGGTACCCTCAGACTATGCAACACATCATAAGATTCCAAATTCTATACTAACACTGGTATCAAATCACCAGTTTACATATCCTTTTACACTTAAATGTATTAATAAGATGGGATATCATGGCAAAGGTCTTGGAAATCATCAACAAGGAATCATCAATCCTGTCGAAGCATAAACACATAATGGAAAACAAGGGCTAGGATATCAACTTACCCTTCTTCATGATAAACCTTCTTCCACCACTTCAAAGCATATAAAGTTTTTTCTACCCTTTATACTTGTAGATCACACCATTAATCATACTTCAACATTATCATTGATATATCCTAATCTCATTGGTGATATAAATTCACTAGATATGTTTAAATTAGATGAATTCTATAATGATGAATCCCTATTACAATTTCTCAAAGCTTATGAGGACCTCACATCTTAATATCATAAAAATGTATTTCCTCATCACACAAATGCCCATGCATACGTTAGATAAAATATATATTTTCCCCAAGACATACAAGTTGATTTAGAGTATATTATTATTATAACCCCATACACACTAGATCATTCCACATTACTTAATAAGGAAAGAGTTAATTTAAATTTTGGAACTGATTAGGATCCTTGCATTATCTTGTTATCCACTACACTAAAAAAGGAAGATGATACATATATTCATCAAACATTAATAGATTTTATAGAACTCTTTGCGTGGTCTTACTTAGATATGTTAGGAACTAATACATCCATAGTAGTACATCAAATTCCTTTATACCCAGATGTTAAATTGATTAAGTAAAAAGTTCATAAAATGCATCCTAAGGTGGATCTCTTAGTCAAAGATTAGATTTAATGCCTCTTAGATGTTGGCTTCATTCGACCAGTAGCACACCCTAAATGGGTTTCTAATATAGTCCTTGTGGTAAAACCCAATGGATAAATTTAGTGTTATTTTGATTCTCAAGATTTAAATAAAGCATGCCCAAAAGATGATTTTATTTTACCTAACATTGACATGATCATAGAATCCATAGCCATATATGAAATGTTATCATTTATGGATGACTTTATAAGATACAACCAAATTAAAATTGTCAAAGAAGATCAAGAGAAAACATCTTTTACAACACCTTGGGGTATATTTTGTTACATTATCAACCCTTTTGGATTAAAAGACATTGAATCCACATATCAACATACTATGGCACATATCTTTCATGACTTAGTATACCATACTATCAAGGATTATGCCGATGATATATTAGCTAAATCCAAATAATGACAACATCATGTAATTGATTTATGAAGTATCTTTCAAAGACTCAGCCAATATAATGTCTGATTAAACCCAAAAATGTGTGTTTAGAGTTACATTAGGCAAACTCTTAGGTTTCATTATTTCCCAATGTGGCATAGAGGTTGACCCTAAAAAATTCAAAGTAATTATCGACATGCCACCTCCCACAAAATTAAAATAACTTCAATCTTTAACATGTAAGATTTAAGAAATCTCTTATTTTGTAGCTCAACTTGCTGATAAATCTCAATCATTCACTTGATTATTAAAGAAAGATACAAAGTTTGTCTAGGACCAATCCTGTCAAGAAATATTTGATACACTAAAGTAATATATTTTTAATCTACCTATTTTAGTACCACCTATACCTAACAAGCCTTTCCTACTATATATCTTAGTAAAAAATAAAGCATTAAGAACACTCGTAGTATAACACAATGATTAACATACTGAGTGAGTAGTTTATTACATCAGTCTCACATTGATTTATTACAAAAAATTTATTCCATGATAGAAAAACTATGTCTAGCATTAAGTTTTGCCACATAAAAACTTCAACATTACATGGTCAATAATGAGACTCAAGTTATCACAAAAATACATCCCTTGAAGTTTCTAATGGAAAAACCACATCTCTCTAGTTGTATCACAAAATGTATCATGATATTAACAGATTTTAACTTAAAGATAGTTCTCTAGAAATCAATAAAGGGCCAAATCATTACAGACCATTATAAAGATACACCATTCCTTATTATAAATACTATTAGTGACACATTTAGAGATGATTTTACTACATATTCTACTCATTATGACACTTAGACCATGTTCTTTGATGGTTCTCAATGTGCATCTGATGCTAGGGTAGGTATTATCTTTGTCGACCCTTCTAGTCACACAGCTCCTATTGCATATCAATTAAGATTCACCTACACCAACAACACCATAAAATATGAAGCACTTATCTTAGGTCTATTTTACACCTACTATCTCCAAATTAGATCTATTTAAGTCAATGATGTCTATTAGATAAAATAAGAACATTTTTTCCCATACCAAAACATGGTATATTGTTTATCATCTTAGTTTGACTACTTTTCCATAAAAAGTATACCAATAAAATATAATCTCCACATGGATGCAATGGAAAGTGCCACATTCCTAATTCTTATTTACATCAATGATGATCAATCTATTTTCACAATCAAATGATTATAATTGCCAAAAATTTCCAATGAATATTTTATTACCCTTTCCATCTTATCCACTACAAGTAGTTCCACAACTCTAGAGTGGTTCCCAAATATTTATAACTTTTTAAACAAATCCATTACACTAGAAACTTTTTCATGAAATTATTAATGCAAGTTACAAAAATAATAACTCTATTATGTAATCATTGGAAGAGACCTTTTCAATCTATCTTTTGATGGATAATTGCTTTGATTTTTGACTTTAGTAGAATCCAAAATTATTCCTACATAGATACATGATAGTGAGTGTGGTGGTCACATTAGTAGAAAGGCCATGTCACACAAATTTATTTAACAAGGGTACTATTTACCCACTATGGAAGATGAATGTTCACAATATGAAAATATATGTGATAAATGTCAATGACATAATAACCTATAACATGCACCATCACAACAATTACAACCTATTGTATCTCTATGGCCACTTATGTTCTGGGTATTTGATCTTATTGGAAAGATTAACCTTGAATCCATCAATGAGGATAAGTTCATCATCATTGTTAAAAAATACTTTACAAAGTGGGTGAAAGCTAAAAATGTCATGAGGATAAGGAAGACATTTGTAGCTTCCTCATGACTCACATTATTTCACACTTGGGCCTACCCATAACTATCATTTTTGATAATGTAACATCATTAAAGAACAAAAATATCAAGAAATTTTGCATTAAATATAAGATTAAACACATGTTTTCCACTTGATACTATCCACAAGGAAATAGTCAAGCAGAGGATAATTATAAAACCATCATAGTAATAAAATTTAGATATGATTGGCACAATCAACTAGTCTTTACATTATGGGTCTATCACACAATTGTTTATATTCCCACAAGATCCACTCCTTATTCACTCATTTATGGCATAGAAATAGTTTTACCATTGGAATTAGAAATCCCATCTCTTCATGTCTTCCTTAAAGGTATTATCACTAATGACAAGTATCATGAAAAACATCTACACTAGCTCAAGAAATTAGACCATACATGCATTTAAGTAGTAGAACATCTCAAAATCTACAAGAAATGTATAAAATTATCCTACAAAAACTGAGTTAACATCAGAGAATTTGAAGTTAATGATCTCATTCTTAAATAAAATATTCACAATGTTAATGCCAAAGAAGAAATCAAAGGAAAATTCAAACCAAATTGGCTAGGTCCGTACATTATTATCAAAAATATTAGCCCTAAATCTAGCATCACTTAAAGGGGAGAAACTCAAAAATGCAATGAATTTTATGCATCTATGTAGATCCCATGTATAGTATTTCATTTTACACATTATATTGTACATAATTTTTCAAAATTACTTGTACATAGCTTCTTTTTTCTTACTTGTACATTAGTTCCTCATTATTTTTTTGTATATATTATCCTCATGATTGATTATACATATCTCATGTCAAAAATATCACAAAAACATTCAAATATATCAAAAAATCCAAAAACATTCAAATAAATAAAAAAACACCAAAAACATTTCAATTATATGCATTATCCATGCTTTACATTTCTATTACCATGCTATACTTACATTTGATATTGTATGCTTATTTTTTAATCAATTTATCTACATTACCATGCTTCACATGATCTTATTTGAGTGTGTGCAGTAACATCTAGATCCATGATTACTTCACTCTCCCCATTAAGGGGGCATCCTACTTCTACATTTGAGACATATATAGATATATCTACCACTGGGGGCATCTTTTATATGACTACATCATCCAAGTTATGTCATTCCTACACCATATACTCTAGTTATGATGATGATGTAAATTAATTACTAGCTTACATAGATGACTCTATCGACACTCACTAATATATATCACTTGTGTATTTCTTAGAATATACCTTGTATTGTACTACATATCTTACATACTTTCACTTCTTTCTTTGATTAGTTAGATGCAATTGTATTTCTAGTATTTTCATGCTTTCCTTTCTTAATTTGTGTAGCTAGATATGATTACATTTCTCATTTTTTGTTTTGTCTCCTATATGTGCCTTGGGACATTTGCTAATGTCCTTTTCTTTTATTCTTATGTGTGCCTTAGGAGATTTTCCAATGTCCTTTTCTTGTACTCTTCTATGCACATGTGTCCCTTATTACAACCTAGCTTATTTCAATTATATGTGTATGTGGCATTTAAACATGCCTTATATGCTTGCTTTCAAGTATGAGTGACATGTGCCCATGTCCCTTATTTTATTAGCCCCTTGGCAACTCTTGTATGATTCTTTATTATTGCCTTTTGTGCTTGTTGCTTGATTGATTTTAATTCTTTTATAATGCCATGATCCACATCATGCATTCTCTTATGTTCTTAGATTCCATGATGGACATCATGCTCCATCCCTCTTTGAAAACAAAAAACTAACCAAACCTCTAGTTATAGTTCATTATATTTCATGTGTTATTAAATTATTATATCTATCTAGGCATACCCTTGTTGATCTAATAATCTCTACTACAAACCATGCTATATCTTAAGATATCTTATCGAATATCATTACCATATCATGTATTCTCACAAAAAAAATACTTATAGGGATCTTTCTTCTGGGGATAGTCATTACATGATATTTATTCCTACCCTCAAAATAGGGGGCAACAAATAATATTTTTTTCATAGAGATAAGAGTTCCTACCAATGGAAAAATCATTTTTAGAACACTTAGAATAGTATTCAGAGGTCAAACTAGGTAGAACAAAACAAACAAATAGTGATGATTACAGAATAGTCATTAGATTCAGCTAAATAAAATAATGCCAAGTTTAGATTATAGTGCTAGACAATAGGGTGTCTTATTTCAGTGCTCCTATCCAATAGCAAAAAAATTATATTTTTTAAAAATTGACAAAAAGGTAAGACCAGTTATAGTTTTATCAGCAATAGTTTAGTTTAGAATCAAAAAATTTAGTACAATTTTTATTAGAGAATCTAGATATAGGGGGCATCATGCATGGTATGATGGATCTCACTTTCAGTTTCAAATTAGGCAGTTGGTATAACTTCTAGATTAGAATCGATGTTTCAGACACTAGTGATTGGGGGTAATGTGCACAACATATTTGACTTCTTTTCTTTCCAATTTTAGTAAATTACTCAAGTATTCTCATTAGTTACATGCCTTATTTCATCTACAAGTGGTTAGAATCATTTATGAATGGCTTCTACATAATCCTATTGCCTAGTTTTGGAGTGGCTTTCATTTAAGCCTAATTTCTTCCTTTTTCCAAATGGCTAAGAGTGGCCTAGTTTCTAACACACATTTTGATATCCACACCACATTATCAAATTATATAAAATTCATGGGATTTAGGATCCATCTCATATGACACACATTTAATACCAGTATCAGTTCATGGCTTCACTTAGTGGGTAATGATGGAGCAAAAGGACTAACTAGCCTTTAAATTCTTTAGCCACCTGCTCATAGGGATTGGACATAGAGTCTGAATAATGACACACGCATGATCACATAGCTTAACTTAGTATAAAAATATGGAGACAAAGGACTTACCTTTGTATTCTTGAGCCACTCATAGGGAATTGAGCACTTGGCTCCATTCACGATATTAATTTTGGTACAACATCATTAAACACACCCAACATCACTCATCATCATAATAGGTTTTGTATTGGTTTACATACCTTGTGAGGTCTATTTGTTCCTCTCTCTTCCTATTTATTTTACCCATATTTTGTACATTAATATTTTATATATAACATATCTAGTAAGAATTTATCTACTTCTAATTCTATTTTTTAGATTTACACTTCATGAAAGGTTCTTTTTATGCACACCCAATATCACACAACTTTCTGAGCTTCGCCCTAGTAGGTAAGTTTAGGTGCACTTTTTATTTATTTATTAATTATATTATTTCACTTTTTTGCATCACTAGAATGAAGGGGGACAAATGTAGTCATATAAAATGTCAAAATTGGTAGCTTGAGTGTGGCTTATGACACCCAACCCATAGGTCCCTCTTGCATGTTCTCATGACCTTTATAGACACATTTTTTATTATTCTTAGTCATTCATAGACTTATAAAACCTAATTTTAGCTCAGATATGTTTCATTTACCATGTTAATTCCATCCCCCCATATCCTACAACTATAGAAAAATATCACCCAACTTGGACCATAGCACCAGACCCTAGGGTGTCTAATTTTGGTACTCCTATCCAATTGTATTTTTAGCTCCAATGGTAAATTAAAATAGATATATATAAAATCCTATTCAAATTTAATTTATAAGGGGTTGGAAAATATTACAAAAGCAAACAAGAATATAAGAAATACGATTAAGGCAAATTTCCCTATTCTCTACATACAATCATCTAATATAGCTACAAACATATCCAAATCCTCAAACCAGTCCATAGCCAGCTCAATCACACCCAATTTATCATTTTTTTCATTCTCATAAAAATATTTCACAAATCACATCAAGTGGGATAACTATATATGGCTTGATCCCTTTTCAATGTATTGATATGTAGGTAATGTGCCCATATAAGGGGTATGAATACATGTTCAATGCATCTTACACACCCCCCCCCTTATTTCTCAATATTTATCAAAGAATAATTAAGTCTAGGATTTTAATAATAAATTATCTCTATAAAGAGTTCCATATACTTTCAACAATCAAGATTTCATAGGCAGGCTCACACAGGGACAATGAACAAAACCTAAAAAAATGAGGTCTTTGAGAGTAGTTTGGATAATAGCAGTAGAAAAAGATGATATCCTCAGACTCTAGGTTGCCCTATTTAGTGCTCCTATCCTTTCACAAAATGAAATCTATATCTTGATTTGTAACACTATCCCAATCTTGCATAGGAAATTCCAGACCATGTCTTAGCTGTTTCATCCTTTTTTTAGCTGTCTTATTTTCTCCATATTTATTGTTATTTATAGAAAGGTTAAAAATAAAAATAAATTATACAAATCAATATTTAAATTATTGAAATATTATTTAATGATTTAGTCAAATCAGACCTTTAACTAAATTAATAATAAGACTCTAATATTCCCAAAGCAATTAAATCAACTAACTTCCATAATTAAAATTTTTAAAATGCCCATTTTGGTAGGAAAATTCCAAAGGGATAACAAAAACACATCTAATGACCATATATCCTTCTAGGGGACCCTAAGATACCACATATACTTACTTATCACCTAGTTACTTACTAATGACCACATTTTCATTTTTTTTCTTGATGCTCCTGGATCATACTCCCCATGTGGGAAAGTTTTGAGTTCCAACTCAAATTACCTATTCCATCTTCTTCCTAGACTTTAAATTCCTTTGATTTTGACTTTTTGGCCTCTTTCTACTACTGATCACCTCATGGGAAAGTTTTGATCTCCAACTCAAAGTACCCGATCCATCTTCTTCTTGGACTTTCAATTTCTTTGATTTTGACTTTTTGGCCTCTTTCTACTACTGATCACCTCATCCATGCTATTTTTTTTCAAATTATCCTTGCATTTTTGTCTTATTTTCCTATTTTTTCTTCTTGTCATCTCATCTTCTTTCTCCATGCAATAGATAACCCATTGAAATTCCTTGTCTTCTTCATAGCTTAGGTCTTCTATCTTTGATGTCTTCATATGTTGTTCTCCATGTTTTATTTTTGACATTTACTCCTACTTCCTTTCCATAGAAACTTATTTTCTTACTTTTCATAGTTTCTTCAAACCTTGTGGGTTGTTTCATGATGTTACCAATGCTTTCTTCTTTATTTTCCTATTGCAGTGGACTCTTAGGTGCCTAAGTTTTCTTCATTCTTGTAATATTTTCTTTTCCACCTCCCTTTAATGTTTTTTCATATAAATTCACTTCTCCATGGTGAATCTTCACATCACTTAGTTACTTTTAAATAAACTCTCCTTAAGTATTTTACTTCCATAAACATACCATGTTGCTTGGTAACTTGTTCTTTGTATGTTACCATGCATATATTCATCACCCTTAGTTACAACATGATAAATAAAATAAACTAGCTTATTACCTTGTTCTATCTAGTTTGGTTTGTGATCTTGGACATGGTTATTACTTGCTTGTTTATATTCTCTTTTTGTATATACCATTTCTTCATACCATATATCATGGTTTATTTTAGTCATTTGTTGTGTCATTTCTTTGTATGGCTTATGAGCACACTCTTCTTCTACATTAACTACCTCATTTTGTCCTTGAATTTCACCTTCTCTTTTTATCCAATTAGGCATATCATCTTGTTGCTGATCAATTTTTATAATCATATTCATAGGTCCTTCTTCTTTCCATTCTTCTTCTTGAATATAAACTTGCTACCTATGCTTGTACTACTATTTGTTTTGATTTTATAACACACTCATCTTATTTTGCTTATTATATGAAGGACAATTTTGTTTTCTCTTTCCCATTTCTTGTTTTACACATTTAGTGAATTTTATCCATCCATTATCTACTCTTTTCCTCTATCATATGGAACTTTTTTTCCCCAATACTTAGCTAATCTATTTTAACTCTCATTTCTACATGTTTTCATTCCCATGTCTCTATCTTTCACCTCTTCATTAGCTATACAAAACACTTGAACTGAACTTATATGTAAAGGATTTCTTAATTAACAACCCATTTTCTTTAAAATACAATCCATTTTTAATGCTTACCTCTTCTTGATTGTTTATCATAGTTGTACTATTGTTCCTTTCTTTAATTACTTTCTTGTATTTAACTTCTAGGTTTACTTCTTCACCTTCACTTGGGTATTTATTGATTTTTATTCCTTTATTTTTTAATTTATCTCTTGGATAATTATTTTCTCACCATTCTCTTTCATCTCCAGGTCCTTATCATCATGTTATGTATTCTTTTTTGCATTAAACACTAGTTGGTCATCGATTTTTATTTTGTGAGCTTATTTCCAATTCTCATAGCCACTTTCATTATTATGCAAATTAGACATTTCTTCATTGTTTTCTCCTTGATATATAAGTTACATTATCTCAATTATATTGTCTTGAATTTTGCTTTTCCATAAGATATTTGCTACTGCAATATAATCCTCCATTACTTGTGCCATCATTGATTCTTTGACCTTATCTAAATAAGGTATTAAGATATACACTCCTTTATGATGTACATCATCTACCAAAACTATATAAACACACTCAATAGTGATTTTAGTCATAATAATTTGAGGCCATGTAGCCTCTCTAGATGATCTTTGCTTCTTTTCTATTTTCATGCCTTCAATGAGGCATTCTTCTTCTAGAAATTATTCTTATTATTCTTCCCCTAACATTAATCATTCAAGATAGAAAAAGGATACTTCTTCCACCTTCTCCATGATCATTTCATCTTCTCTAAGTGGTCCACCATTTTCCTTATCTTGCATACTTATCTTCTCATTCATCCAAAACTTTCGCGTTTCCCTCTTGTGTTTCTTGCAAATCATCCTCTTCTTTTCTCTTTCATCTCTCATGGCTTTTCTATTTTTCTTATCCATAAGACACCATATAGGCCACTAAAGTCTCTTTTAAAGCATAACCCAACCCTTTATATGGTTTTCTTCTTGCAACATTTAATCCAATATGAGATCCACCTTATCCAAATCCTCTAGACTCTACCTTAAACTTTTTATCTATTTTTCACAATCTAATTCTCTTTTTATTTTATCCTCTCTCATCTTCTTCTCATGGAAATTATTCTTAGACATGTCCTTCATCTTTATTTTCTCACACTTCATTTCTTATATACAAGTATTTTTCACCTTCCATGTATCTCTTTGGTACTTCACTTGAGTACCTTATTGGTCTACACTTGAGACCTTCTCATCACTTGTCCTTACTTGAGACCTTCTTTTATTATTATCTACACTTGGGACTTGACTTTTCTATTTGTAAATACTTAGGAATTGATTTCTATTTTGAGATGTTTTTACATAAGCTTCAATGGATTATGATTCATCTTGCCTCTTTATAATTAGCTTTCCTAGTTTTTTTTTGTAGAGTCTAATTATTTTAACTTTAGCAACTATACTTAACAAAAACCAAATAATCAACACATACCTTTTTCCTAAATATTTGTTGTGTTTGTCTTTATTTCCTTAACTTTATCTAGCTCGTGTACTCTACTTCACCATCTCCATTTTTGGTATTAACCCATTGACTTAATTCTTTCTATCATATCCATACATACCTCTATTTTATTTATAATATACTTACTTTTCTTAAAAGTTCAGCCTACAACCTATCTACAACATTACTTGTATTAGCTCTCCTAGTTTTAATGTCTACTTATCCTCTACTTATACTTTCTTTTTCTCATAATATATATCACTTAAAACCTTGATAATATTATTTAAATCCTTTCCACTTCACACAACATTAGTTCATTCCAAAAATAATGATAATCAATCAAAATAATGTAGCTTTACATTGCTTGTACCTTGTTTGTCCTTTTTCCTTCTTACAAAACCATTTTATAGATCTGATAAAAAAATTATTAAGAGTATCATAGAACCTTTGTATTTATTACACATCTATGACTCTGATACTTGAAACTATCTCAACATGAACTCATTATCTTCTCTTTCTCAATTCTCTCAAGATCTTCTCTTTAGTTCAATTATCCAAGTCCTAATTAGCAGTTATTGAACACTTTCACACACCCTATCTATTCTCACTTAGACATATTTGATTTTTCCTAACACAATTATAGGCTTCATTCCATCATTAGTCTTTTTCATGTAATTCTTCTTTATTCATCAATGACTTTATTTTAGCCCTTCAAAACTATAAACCTCCTAGTATTACCCAGTTTATAAGGTATCATAATGAAATAATCCAACTTTTGGGAACCCATTATCTTTTCCTTACTCCACAAAAATTTTCATATCCTAAATCTATAGGTTCAACCACTTTATCTACTCTTTCATCCACCAATTATCCCTCTTTTTGGCCTATTCTCTTCCTCAATATAGGTGACCACACCATACTATATACTAAAACTCTAAAACATTATTAATCATATAGTAAATGCTAAATAACACTTTTTCACAAAGTTTAAACTATTTTATATGGATAAATTGATTTATTTATATCTTATAACATATTTATGACCTATAAGAAATATTTTATAATACAAAATAGCTTATCCAATAGTCATTTTCACTCATCTAACTTTAAAACACCCTCAATAGTAATTCTTGATAGAATTATGTGTTCCAAAATAGGGTATAACAGAATATACAACCCTAAAAATATAATTTATCCCTCTTAAAAACTCAAAACACTAAAAAATCCATTTCTAACACTTCACATACATTCTATTCTACCTCCCTTATGAGTTTCAAGAACTTTCATTGGATAGAATACAAGATACTTAGTTTTTCCAATATCCCAAGGCTTTAAAACAATTCACAGACCAAGAGTTCCTTTAATGGCCTAAAACTAATTTGATGACTTATCCAAATTTAATAACACACTTATAGGGTCTATCTCATCAATTTATAACTCCTTTAAAATATTTTTAGTCTTGATAAGACTCGTAAATAATTAAAACTCACTCTTTCATGTTTATTATTACAATCAAGTCAAAAGACACAAATTAGTAAGCCTTACAAAAAACTAGGATTCAATATCCACGATAATAAATAGTTATAAAACACTTTCATGTGATTATATACCATAATAATTCATTCTCACAACATTAACTCTTATGGATAACTTTCATATTTGATGGTTCTTCACCATTTTTGACTATTTTTACTCCATCTTCAATGCATACCTACAAATACATTAGTAAACTTGGTTTTAAGTTTTCAAAAAACACTCTAAAATTTTCCAACACTTGCATAACCTCTCAAAATTAACTAACGCAAGATTATACACAAACAATACATTCTTTTATTATATTCATATTCAAAATATGTAAAATATGACTTTCACTTCTAGCCCTTTCATGGGCTAAATAGAATTTATTCATCCTTATTCATATTTATATTATTTATTAAATAAATATACCAATTTACTACCATTAATATTATTCTACCAACACTCTACTCTTTTTTTCATGTAAATACTCGCTTATCATTTTCTACATGCAAGAATATCTCTCCTATTTTCAAGGCCACTAACCTTGAGATGGCATTTACAAACATGATTTTTGAGTAATTTTTTTTTCTCCACATCATGTATGTAGAACATATTAAACAATCTCTTAGGCCTATTTAGGACCTTATATAAATATTTAATAACTTTACATAACATGAGAAACTCATTAAAATGTTCATGGGCTAAATTCCACAATTCAAATATTTAAAATGCCCATTTTGGTGATAAAATGCCAAAGGGATAAAAAAAAATACATCTAATGACCCTATCTCATTCTATGGGACTCTAAAAGACCAAATATAATTTATCATCACCTAGTTACTTACTCATGACCACATTTTCTATATTTTCCTTGATTCTCCTGCATCATATGTTGATTTGTATTTTGATTGGAAATTGTTTGAAAGATTAGTCATATATATGTAGACAAATTCTCATTGAGTTAATTCATTTTTAAAATTTTGTATCAAAATTTTATAGTGTTTTTGGGATCAAAATGGGTGAATCTTTAAATGGACTAAAAGATAAATTTAAATCTCTTGTTGGTCTCTATTTTGCTAAAGTGTATACCTCTTTTGTATAGTCTTAACAAGATAAATGTTTTTATCCTTTCTTTTAGACAATTTAATGCTGGGTAGAATATATGTGATTACTTGAATTATTGAATACTCTTTATATACAATAAAATTTACAAGGAAAAAATTATTTAATAAGTTATAATTATATACAATAAAGGTTCTAAAATAAGAATAGTGGGTTAAGACAGGAAATTTTTACATATAATACTTGAGTGGTTTATCCAACTTGATTATATTAAATATATCATGGATATAATGCATATTATTTTATAATAATCCTTCTTGATTCATGTTTGAGTCATTTCTCAATGTATAAAGTGTTAATGAAAAGTAATTATTGCTATAGAAACACTATGAGTTTTGCATTGAGCTAGTTGATGACAATGAATCTATTTTATCTAAGATTATTTGGTATGGTAATATTTTCATTAAGAAAAAAAAGTATTTTTAAAATGTTATTATGCAATTTTTTATAATTAAATTTTTATTGCCTAAAATTTTTGGAGTTGTCATTGGATGCATGTTTTTAGAAAAATTATAGCCATTTTCTATGGGTAAAATATGTATTTGAAATTGTATAAAATGATTATGTGAAATTTATTATGAATGATTAGATGATTATGTACTACAAGATTTGAACACAATATCTCTTTAACTATTTTTATGAGTTATATTTTTGTATTAATCCCTTGTGTTAAAGGATGATAGGTATTTTGGGTTGAGTCGATAAAGTGTACATACTTACCATAAATTAACATTAAGGATACTTAGATACATTATTAAAGAGAATCAGCGTGTGTGTATATGACTCAAATTTATGAATTTTTTAATTATATAATGAAAAAATTTGGCCAAAGTAATTTTTATAGATGTAAACATTGTCAATCCATTATACTATCTAGTTTACATGTGTGTGTGTATGAATTCATATTAGATAGAGGATTGTGTTATATGGTCTATATGACTACTTCATGCATTAGGGACTTTACCACACATGTTTCTGGTTGAGTTCTTGATATCCACACTACCATTATCTATCCCTGTGTGAAGAGAAGGGTCATTCCTAGTGGAGAGGTACATAGGGGAATGATGATATGTGGTTGGAGGATTTTTTTTGAGATGATGATCTGTTTCTCTTTAATTGATCAACCACTTTAATGCATACTCATGGACATTGTATTGATTTCAATCTATTATATGTACCTCTAATGTGTTATTGTACTTTTCATTGTGTATTACTATGACATTTGGTTAAAAAGTTAATAATTGCACATTTAGTTTTATGATAACTATTTACAATTGTGGTTGTGTATTTGACCATGCTTCATAGTAAATGAGAACGACATTGGCTATATATTCTTGTTTAGTTATAATAATGTGTTATTTTGGTTTAGGTTTTACCACTCATTCTATATATACTTTACATCATGGATTCTTAACTTATGCATTATTGAAATGATGTTTGTAAGATAAATAGAACATTATTTAACTAGTGGGTTAATAGTATTTATGCAAATTTTATATTTCATTATGTTTAAATATCAACATATAATTAACATTATAGAAATTATATCTTTAAGTATGTTAAACTAAAATTAATATAACATTACATAGTTTTGAGTGAATCCCATCAGGGTTGTTTCTTTTGTTATAAAAGCATAGGTTTAAATGCTCAAACCTAATGAGTCCACTAATGTTAAACCATTTTATTAATTTAATATTATATATAATGGTATGTGAAAGATACAATGTTGAGGGGAATTCTAATGAGAATCCTCAAGTTGATCTTAATCAGTTGGCAATTGAGAAAGATACAAAGCTTGAATACATCCTCATAGTCATGAATGAAACAAGTGACATATTGGTATCCCTAGACTATGAATTTCATGGTTAGGATGATTAAATTTAGAAATAATATAAACCATAGTAACCCATTATCTAGAAAGATCCCTATGAGTAATCACATGATGAGGAACAAAAAGTATCAAGTGTGAGAGTAGATTTAGAAATTACTATTGTCACTTGGATTTTCACCCTTTGATGAGATGTCTCAACTCTCCTCATCTAAGTTCCAAAATTGAAACACCTCTATGTTGTGGGTAGCCTAAGAATGAGGTGAATCTCTAAATAGAGCTAGATCACTTGATGTACCACTTTTAGATCACTACTACATTTATGCTTGCAAGGAAAAGGGAAATAAAACTAAAATTAAACCATCCTAAAGGTGGTGATACACCAAATTTATTGATGACTACCAACCATCTTCATGTCATACACGTGACCAAGAGACTAACTAGGCATACACTTCTCTAATATAAATCTTCTCACATTAGTTTTTCATTATGAGGTTGTGATGAATGTTTAGGATAGGAATACTATAAAAGAGGCCTAAAATGACACTATTTGAATATACCAGCTCACTCAAACTTGACACTTCATATAACACTTCACATGACCTATAATAAGAAGCTTTCAAGATATAAATAGGTGAGAGAATGAGACAATAATGCTAAGGAAAGAATAGTCATCACTAAGAAAAATCAATCATTGAAGTGAACACATTATGAAAAGTCATAGAAGAGGTAAAATAATTATTCTTTTCTGATCCATGGTATGCAAATGAGTAGGTATTCCCCATACTCAAGTGAAGCATCCTTACAATAGCCAAAATGGTTAGTTTTTATATAACTTGAGAGAGAGAAGAGAAGAAATAAGCCCAAATGTCACAAGGAAAAGTGTCAAGATGAGAAAATGAGTTACATGTGCATTAGAAGAGAATGTGAAACTGATCATGCAAATTTAAAATAGATAAGTGGAACCCCAAGTCATGAAACTCTTGAAATGTGGCATGAAATTCTTTTTGCTCATTCAAAAAATTGTCTTCATCATCCACCCATTTTGAAATCTACCAAAATTAACTAGGGATAGGTATAATGATTTAAATGAGAGGGAGGGGTTTTATTAATTCTTCTCCATGCATTATATGTATTTCTAATCATCTATATTACTTTGGAAGTGAGCCATCACTACCTATAGTAAAAAAGTCCTTTTTCAGTCACAACTCACATTTGGCCTCTGAAAAGGGATTTAATTTCTCATAAAAATACATAAAAGGGGGCTAATGACATGTTTAAATTCCATATAATTCCTTATAGTCATCAAAAACACCTTAAAAAGGTTTCCACTTAAAGTTTTCACCTTCTCACTATCATGCTCATTATGCTAGTTATGACTAGCTAAGATGGAGCTACTTGTAGGAACACTTAGGAGTTTTTATAAAGAAATAAATTGTCATGGGGAGTTATATTAAGTATAAATATGCCCTACCATGTTATTGACATATTTAGACTCCTTTTAAAACCTTCAAAACACATAAAATTGTAAAAAATACCCTATTTTGTACTCCATCCATATAATTATGTGCAGTCCAACAGGATGGGGAGTAGTCCTGAAGAGTCCCCTACAACCTCCAACCAATTTCCATTATATTATAGTATATTATAGTATATTTACATCTTCATTTTCCAAATTGGGTCATTTCCAAGGGTTTACCATGGTTTTGAGTCATTTCCACTCTTAAGCTTTGTTCATAAAGATAGGAGGCTAGAATTACAAAAAAATTACACAAGAATGATTTAAAGACCACTTTAAACTTCCCCAAATTCCTTAAATCCCCATTCACAACCTCCAAGAATATGTGAGCATCTAAAGATGCTTACTTGAGAACTTCCTTCCATTTACATAGGCCTAATGTTATCTTTGAGATAAAATATGGATTCCTTATTCTTCCTCTACAAGGTGAAAGATTAAAAAAATATAAAATAACCCTATAAAAAATACACAATCCATTTTAATTCTTACCTAATGCTATAATTGAAATTTATCTCCCATTTGGATTCTAGGCCTAACCATGCCTAATAAGCCTGCTTGCGTACTTGAAGGTTTAGAGCACCCTATTAATTTTCCCCCTTATATGAAAGATTTATCATGTTTTCCTAGGTGTTTTTCAACTCCACACACATAATTTCAAGGTCTAATCAGCCTTTATCTCACCCTATCACCTCCCTTCTTCAAAACTTACCAATTTCTACTCTAGGGGAGTACCCTCTATATTTAGATAAAATAAAGGGTAATTACCCTATTTTTATAGATAAATTAGTCATTTTATGATCATATAAAATTATTATATATGATATATATAATATTTTATCTCTTTGTTACATCATTTGACCTTCTAACTCTTATAAAATCCAAAATAGATCCCTAGAAAGGCAGACTATGCAGTGTTTAGGATGAAGACTGTGTGTTACTTGATTGGAGCTATATATTCCTTATTTACATGTTATTAGTGTATAATGGAATATCATAAGGTTATTGAAACCATGATGAGGATATTTAAAATTTTCACAAACTATTATAACCCATGTTTGCACCTTGAACTATGTTCTTACTCAGTTAGGCCTGACTGATACGTTGATCTTGCTTACTCAAGAAAATTCAACCTGTAAGCAATGCTTATGTGCTTAAGACATTGGTATAAAATATTTTGTAATTTATTTAAGCTTACAAAAACTCATTTAATCTATGTTTTTAATCATCTTACACCTTGAGGTTGGATTGCTCTCAAGACTAGTCATAGGTCTCTTTTTACTGACTATGTTTCCTGCTCTTTTGACCAAAAGATGATTCCTATCAGTGATCCCTATATGTTTAGGATTGATAAAAATGTTTAAAATAATAATTAGAGTCCCTTAGAGTCATAATAATTTGTTTTTAACTTTTTTGTTTCATTTTCATGCTATACTAACACTCAGACCTCACTCCTCAACCCACTATTACCTACAATCAACTATAGTTGACTGTGTTGGAACCATTAGGACCATGTAAGTGTTGATTACACATTGGAATATGTGTCATTTTAATTTGATGAAAATTTGAAAAACCTTAATTTAACATTTCATAGTAGATGTTCATGTTTATAGCTTATCATTCTACAAGTTCTTTTAAAGATCTCTAAGAGCACTTACAAGTAGATTGTAGGTAGCCTTTTCTAGGTCACTATACACCTGTAGATGACACTAACCATAACATTTCACTTTAGCATTATTATAAGTAATTAATGAGTTTTTTAACACTTTTTAAGACTCTTCAAACATGAAAATATGCATGGCATTTCCACCTTGGGATGTAGATTCCCTTCGAAGATGAAACTTGTAGATAATAGTGAAGAAATTCAGTGATCAAATAGCAATTTTGAGGCCCCCATCAATTAATTCCCACTAATAATATTCATTCCATAATTTGTAAAGACCTTATTATATGTGGATACTACAATAAATATCCTCTTAAATTCACAAATCATCTTTATAACTTGGTCATATAATATTCACAAAATGGTGAAGGGCTCTATTTTGATGTTTTAGGGATTTAATCCCTAAACCTATGGTCATCATATTTCGAACTGATTTTTAACTTTTACTATAAATATAGCTTTCCAAATAGGTCTGTCATGAACTTTAATTCACACTAGGACTTTAAAAAGAGTTTTAACTTGTTTTAATGCTTCAAAATAACTCCTTAGGTTTCTATTAGCACCACCTATAGGTGGGAATTATCATATGTACAGGAAGTGAAGATGAATATGGATAATTTCCATTGTTTTTACCCCTTATCAGTTATAGGATTATCTCAATACCTCCAAATGTACTATTAACACTTCAAAGGGTTTGAAACCACCACTAAGTCTCTCATTCTAGCATGATGTATTAAAGGAAAATAACTTCATAATAAATTTATCTCCTATCATGATGTTAAAATAAAACATTAGGACGTTTCAAATATTCAATAAATATTTAATACATCATTTTCAATATTGTACCCTTCTATAAGCATTTGTAGGTGCATATATATGGTTACTGTGTGCACATGTTGCACATGACTACAATAATCCTTATTTATTGCACCATATGGAAGATAAAACCACTAAATTATGTGTATCTAAGATATTAAAAATATTTTAAGGCTTCATCATACTTCTGTGAATGTTCTTATAGCTTTGCACATCTCACCTAGCTGATTGTGTATGGTAGTCATATAACAAACTATTTGCATGGCACTTTATGACTACACTCTCATGGAGTAAATATTTGAAGATTATATTTAAATTTTATGGGACCAAGGACATTTTAAATTTTTTAATTAACTTATATCCACCCTATGAAACCACTATCGAAGCATGAAGATTGTGAAAATGATGGAAACCTACCTATTATCTTCAAATGAGACTAGTCTACAAACCTGAGATTATTTTCTCATAAAAACACCCTAAAATACTAAAAAAATAATGGATGGAATTTAAGAAGAGATAAAAAATCATATAAAATAAACATCACCAATTGGATTTTATGGACTTATCCAAATTAGAGCAAAACCTATAGGGTATAAATATTGGGAAGCAAAGTAGATGGGTCAACTTCTTAGGAATGGTTAATAAAGAACATGTCACTATTATTATGAAACCAAACATCAAATGGAATTTTAATGAGTTTATAATACACATCTAAGATAAATTTTCTTGAAACCTCCCCTAGTAGCCATACCAAACACAAACTTGTTGACTGGTTCTATGCATAATGGACTGATAAGAGAGTATACTAGTTTTTGACCTTTTATTTCACTTTTAGATCATTTAAAATGTGTAATTTAGTTTGAAGAATTTTAATATTCATCTAAAAACCTACTCCCATGTGTCACACTCTCTCATGGGTCGTACAAGTGCCAAACTCTTCTCTTTTCAGTTGATTTCTTGATTTTTAGTTAGATAACCTACAATTTTTAGATGGGATTGATGTTCCTGATAGGGAATATGACCTCTTGGATGTTATAAGGAAAAATAAGGAACTTTGACACCTTGAAAACCATTCCACCTACATTTATGACCCATAAATAGATACTAAATGACTCAAAATGACATATAGACTAATTAAACCATGACAAAGGCTAAAATGGCATTACATTACATCAAATAGACTATGACACACCTCATCAAAAAATATTAGACCCATAAAAAAATCTAAATATTAGGTTTTTACCTATAGGGGTCCCAATTTGACCTACAGGGTCAAATTTGGTCAATAAAATGGTGACTCATAGGGGTATTATGCTTGCTATACTAAAGATTAGTAGCCTTATCCTATCCATGGGCTTAGGGAGTCATTTGAAGTCTAAAAAAAAAAAATAAGACTTGACACTTGACAACAAGGATTTGACCAATACAAGACATCTAATTAATTTAACCACACAAACCAAAAGACACTCATAAATCAAATCAAACACACTAATAAGACACACACATCCTCAAAGAACTTAGGGGAAATAGAAAACAAACAACTATGCACAACTATAAATTAAACATGCTTCCTTTCCAGGATCAAAAGGAAAGTTCTTTGAATCTTCTTCTTCATAATATGAATCATAGTGCCAAGCATGTTGCTCTTTAGATTGGATGGTTTGTAGATCAGACCTATTCTTTGGCATTTCACTTGATCTATTCTCAAGTAGATCATCCTTAAATAGGCCTCCAATATAAATGTATTCCTCTTTAGTTTTTACACATACCTCATATTATTTCCCACTCTTCATCTCATGATAATCTTGTATCTTCTTCGTAATCATGGCTTCAAGAGGATTAGTTTCTTGTTCCTTGGAAGATTAAGGCCAATAGAAGCTTATTTTATCCTTCAAAAGATGATGTGTTTCTCCCAACTAATTAAGGGGGTGATAACCCATTTTTATGATTTCAAAAATATTATCATGGGATGAATATGCCTCTTGAAATTACAAATTTGTAAAGTTTCTTCTTTTTTACATACCCACTTGAGTGTCAAGTCTACCTTCTCCATTTTTGACTAGATCATGGCCTTCTTGAAGAAGAGTATAACCTACTCTAATGATTGAAAATAGGACATCCCAAGGGTGATTAGAGAATTTTTCTTTCCCATCTAATATATCTTATATAGTGATGGAAGAACCAATGATGATTTCCTCTTCTTTGACACAAGGAAGACATTCTTCAATATCAACACAATCAAAAGATTTAACAGAATAAATCACCTCTCCTTCAACATTTATAACCTCTTGAGTGATCTAAATATGTATATTAAATATTATAGCTTGAATTTACTTCTTAAGGACTACAAGATCCTTAATTTGTTTCTCCTTCTTGGTGATGCCAATGATAGGCATTTTATAATCAAGTGAGATAGACCAATGAGGCTGCCAAGGAGATATTTTTTATTCAAGAAAGAGTTATAAATTATTATAAACTAAATTCTCCTCTTTAGTTTTCCACACCATAGGTCCATCAAGTCAAAGGGTGATGGGGTGAGGACAAGATGAACTAGTCAGTGGAGGTGGAACATAGATCTCAACATCAAATTGAGAATGAATTGTAGGGGATCCTTTTGGGAGTTATTGAGAAAGGGGAGGTAAACCTTGGGCTAAAGTAGCATGGTTTTACTCCTTCCATTTTATAATAACTTAATTTAAATATTATTCATCTTGAGTACTCTCTTGAGGAAGGTTATATGGGGTGTTTTTAGGGATATGATCTTCTTTTAGCTCTAAACCTTCCATCACACCTTGACTCAAAAATTTCATTCTTGACTCTAAATCTTCAATTTTATTCAATAGGTTCTCTTGGAATATTTTATCTTGAATTTGAGAGAAATATTCATGGGGATAATGAGTACAATAGGGATGCCATGGAAAATAATAGGTCTATTGAGGAAGGGTGGGAGGGGCTAACACAGGATCAAGCTCTTCCTCAACTTCACACTCTTTATATAGGATTTTATTCTTTATTTTCTCATAATTACACTACCTTGTTATATATTAGGATGTTAGTATTAGAAGTATCTTCATTAGGTAGTGATGTAATTTGAAGACCGGATGAATTGTTTAATAAACTTGGGATCTCCTTAGGCTTGGATTCTCTACCTTGTCTCCAACTTGGGATTTCATATCTATAATTTTATTCTTGAGGTGGGGATGTAATTGGAAAGGGTAATGAGATATTATATTACTATTCCTTTGATGATGAGATGGAATGATTCATCTAATTATTATACAACTCAATATACTTATCAAGGTTTGCTTCAAAAATAAAGTTTTCCTTTCTAACACTCTCTCTTCTATTTGATTAGGAAAAATATGAATTTGATAAGATTGATTGGGTTCATGATTAGGGGTCAAGTAGATCTGATATAAATATTAGGGAGGTGGATATGAGGGTTGATATATTTGGTAAGGCTTCTCCTCATGAATTCTTAGCTTATATTCTAAAGATAAAACCAAGCCACTCACACCTAGCATATCACTTGTGATCCTTTGCTAATTTTCTCTCTCAATATATGCCCACTCTATTTTAACTATCTCTTATGCATATCTCACATTATGAATGAGATGAATAAGAAAATATTGACCATGTCCCCTTTGTGTGTCAATATACAACATGTACCTCTCATATCCCAAGAGAGTTTTCTTAAAATTTTAAATGGATTGATTTGAGAAGAGACTAAGTTGACTAAGATGAGCAAGATATTGAGAGGGATAGTTATAATATTGATTAAACTCATGACAAGGTTTATAAGAGTCATATGAGAGCTGGTAAGGATCATGATAAGGCTAATAAGAATAATACAAAGGCTGATAGGGAATTCCATAAGCTTGATATATCTCATCAACTTGTGTAAAACAATAATAAACACCAAAATCGGCCATGGAACTTCATTAGGAATAAATAACACAAATAAAAATTACCAACAATATTCAAAATTAAGACCTGGGCTACTTAACTAGTTGATGTAACTTTGGAGTCACCATTCATTCTTCGATAGATGCCTATAAAGGATAATGTGTTAAAAGATAACACCAAAAATATTTCAATTTATTGGATAATGAGTCTCACCAGGAATGCCAAAGACTATTATCACCTATATTTTCATCCTTTGAGGAGATGTCGTAGCTCTCCTCATCCAAGTGGTACAATTGAAACACCTTTAAGCTGTGGATAGCTTAAGAATGAGGTGAATATCTATATAGGGGTATCTCCCTTGATGTACCACTTTTATATCACTATTACATCTATGCTTTCAAGGAAAAGGGAGAAACAAATAAAATTAAACTATCCATAAGGTGGTGATATACCAAATTTATTGATGAATACCAACTAGATTCATGTCACACATGAGACCAAGAGATTAACTAGGCATACACTTATATAATCTAAATATTATCACATTAATATTTCATTATGAGGTTGTGATCAATGTTTAGGATAGGTGGATGAGACAAGAGGCCTAAAATGACACTATTGAATAGACTAACTCACTCAACCTTGACACTTCATATAAAACTTCACATAACCTAAAAGAAGAAGCTTTCAAGCTATTAATAGGTGAAAGAATGAGACGATAATGCTAAGGAAACAATAGTCATCACCAAGAAATATCAATAATTAAAGTGAACACAATATGAATAATTATATAAGATGTACAATTAGTAGTATTTATTTATCGATTGTATGAAAATGAGTAGGGATTTTCCATACTGAAGTGGAGCATCCTTACAATAGCCAAAATGGATAATTCTTATAGAACTTAAGAGAGAGAAGAGAATAAATAATCTAAAAGGTCACAAATATAATTTTCAAGATGATAAAAGGAGTTAAATGTGAATGAGAAGATAATTTTAAATTTATCATGTAAATTTAGAAGAGATAAGTGTCACCCCAAGTCATGAAACTCTTGAAATGTGGCATGAAATTCCTTTTGTTGGCTAAAAAAACTATCTACCTCATCCACCCCTTTTGAAACATCCAAAAACTAACTAGGGGTAGGTATAATGATTTAAAAAAAATGGATGGGTTTTGGACATGCTTCTTCATGCATTTTTTGCATTCCTAATCATCTAGATTCCTCTATAAGTGAGTCATCATTGCCTACAGTCAAAGAAACTCCTTTTTAGTCACCCCTCACACTTGGCCTCCAAAAAGGTACTTATTTTATCATTAAAATACATTAAAGGTGGTGGATTACATGTTTAATTTCCATCCATGGTGTAATAATCATTAGGAACACCTTAAAAAGGCTTCCACTTGATGTATTCACCCTTTTCACTATCATGTTCACTATGTTAGTTCTGACTTGATGAGATGGAGATGCTTGTAAGAAAACTTAAGAGTTTTTATAAAGTAATAAAATTCCATGGGTAGTTATATTAAGTCCCATTATTCCCTCCCATGTGATTGACATGTTTAGACTCCTTCTATAACCTACAAAACACATAAAATTGTCAAAAATACCCTATATTGTACTACATCCATGTAATTCCATACAATCTAATAGGATGGGGAGTAAACTTGAATATTCCCCTAAAACATAAAACTAATTTCCATTCCATTATGTTCCATTAGAGTATCTTTCCATTTTCATTTTCCTAATCAAATCAATTTTAAGGGTTTACAAGGGTTTTGACTCATTTCCACTCTTAAGCTTTGCTCATAAAGATAAGAAATTAGAATTGAAAAAAAAATCCACAAGAATGATTTTCAATAAAATTTTAAACTTAAAATAACTCCTTATATACCCATGCACAACCTCTAAGAATATGTGAGCATCTAAAGTTGCTTAACCAAAACCTTCTTTCCATTTAAATAGGCTTAATGTTGTATTTGAGATAAAAGGTAGATACCTTGTGCTTACTCTACAATTTTAAAGCTTTAAAACATATTAAATTACCATAAAATAATGAAATAATACATTTTAATTATTACCTATGGATATAATTTAAATTGACCTCCCATTTGGATTCTAGGCCTAACCATGCCTAAAAGGCTTGTTTGCATAGTTCAGGGTTTAGAACACCCTATTGAGTTTCCCATTTCTATGAAAGGTTTATCATGTTTTCCTAGGTTTTTTAAAAATAAACACACATAATTTTAAGTTTTTATCAGCCTTTATCCCACCTTATCACCTCCCTTATTCAAAACCTACCAATTTTTGCTATAGGGGAGTACCCTCTATCTGAGACAAAATAGAGGGTATTTTCCCCATTTTTATAGACAAATTGGTCTTTAAAGGAGTTTTAAAAAGTAATATAGATTATTTTTACAATATTTTATCTCTCATTTAGGTAATTTTACCTTATGACTCTTTTCAATTCCAAAATAAACCCATGGAAAGGCATACTATCTAGGGTTTATGATGAAGATTGTGTATTGCTTGATTGGAGATATATCTTCCTTGTTTCCATGATATTGGTGTATCATGGAGTATAAAAAGTTTATTTAAACCATGATGAGGACCTTCACAAAGTTCAAAAACTTTTATAACCCATGTTTTCACCTTGAGTTATGTTCTTACTCAATTAGGTCTGACTGATAAACTAATCATACTTACTCAAGAAAGTGAGCCTATAAGCAATGATTATGTAATTAAGACCTTAATATATAGTGTTTTGTACTTTATTTAATATTAAAATTTTTAATTTAATCTATGTTTTGATTCATATTACACCTTGAGGTTGGATTTCTCTCAAGATTAGTCATAGGTCCCTTTTTACTAACTGTGTTTCCTACCTTTTTGACCAAAAGATGATTCTTGTAGGTGATCCCTACATGTTTAGGCTTGAGGAAAATGTTTAAAAAACTCATTATAGTCCCTTAGAGTCATCATAAATGGTTCTTAACCTATTTTTTTCATTTTCATGTGATACTAACACTCAGACCTCACTCCTCAGCCCACTGTTACCTATAATCAACTATAGTTGACCAACCTGGAACTATTAAGAACCTGTAAGTATTGATTCCACATTGTAATATGTGTCATTTTCCTTTTGGAAACATTTTAAAAACCTTAAATCAAAATTTTATATTATATTTTAATGTCTATATCTTGTTAGTCCACAAGTTCATTTTGAGAGCTCTAAGAGCACCTACAGGCAGGCTGTAGGTAGCCTTTTCTAGGTCACTATACACTTGTAGATGACATTGATCATAATAATTCACTTAGGATTATTCCAAGTTATTAATGTGTTTTTAAACACTTTTTAAGACTCTTCAAACATACAAATATTCTTGTCATTGCTAGCTTTAGAAGTATATTCCCTTTGAGGTCAAAACCTATAGATAACAATGAAGAAATTTAGTGATCAAATGGTAACTTTAAGGCCCCTAACAATTAGTTCCCACTAATAATCTACCTTCAAAACTTTGTAGAGTCCTTATCCTATGTGGTTAATACAATACATAGACACTTAAATTCACCAATCATCATGATAAATTGGTCATATCATATTCACAAAATGGTTAAGGGCTCTATTTTGATGTTTTAGGGATTTGTTTTCTAAACCTACGATCATCATAGTTGGAAGTGATTTTCAACTTTACCTAGAAATATAGATTTAAAAATATGTCTATCATGAAATTTGATTCACATTACGACTTTAAAAAGATTTTTCACTTGTTTTAATTCTTTAAAATGACTCCTAAGCTCGTTATTATTACCACCTATAGGTGGACATTGTCATATGTATAGGTAGTGAAAATGAATGTGGAAAATATTCTTTGTTTTGACCCCTCATGAATTATATGATAATCTTAAAACTTAAAAATTCACTCTTCACACTTAAAATGGGTTTAAATCACCACTAAGTCTCTCATTCTAGCATGATATCATCATGAGATACCTATATGTGCATCTTAAATGGTATGTAGATAGTATATGTGAAATGGTCTATGTATTTAAGGAAACTACCTTCATAATCACTTGATCTCCTCTCAATATTTTATAAATATTTTAAAAATATTCAATCAAGCTTTCATACCTCATTTTCAATGTTGTACCCTTCTATAGGCACTTATAGGTGCAGATCTATGGTGAATATGTGTAAATGTTAAACATGACTACAACAGTCCTTCTTTACTAGACCATATGAAATCTCAAATCACTACCTTATTTGGATATAAGATATTAAAAATCTTGGAAGGATTCATCATAATTATATGAATGTTCTTATAACCTTGCAAACTCACCTAGCTAAATATGTATGACAACCATATAGAAAATAATTTGTATGACACTTTATGACTACACTCTCATGGATTATTACTTTTGATATGATATTGAAAGGTGAGGATAATAATATTTACATTGGAAACATGGTAATTAACTTATCTTCACCCTCTAAAACCACTATAAAATCATGAATATTGTGAAAATGATGGAAACCTACCTATTATCTTCAAATGAGACAAGTCTACAAAATTGAGATTATTTTCTCATAAAAACACCCTAAAACAATAAACCAAGAATGGAGGAAATTTGAGGATAGATAAAACATCATCTGGAATCAACATCACCAATTAGATTCCATGGACTTATCCAAATTAGAGTAAAACCTATAGGGTACATAGATTGGCAAGGAAACTAGATAGGCCAAATTATTAAGAATGGTTCATAAAGCACATGCCACCATTATTTTACAACCAAACATGAAATGGAAGATGATTGAGTGTAGAAGACACCCCTAGGAGTAATTTTATTGAAACCTCCCCTACTAGCCCTACTAAGCACAAACCTATTGATTAGTTTTGTGTGCATGGTGGAATGATAGGAGATTATAATGAGTATTGACATTTTATTGAAACTTAATATAATTTTAAACATGGAATTAAATATGAGGAAGTTGCATAGTCATCTCACAACATTATCCCATTTGTCACACTCTCTCATGGGTCATACAAGTGCCAAACTCTTCTCTTTTCAATTAGTTTCTTAATTTTTAGTTAGATAATTGACAAGTTTTAGATGGAATTGACATTAGTAATAGGTAATCTAACTTGTTTGAAATTTTAAGGAAAAATAAGGCATGTGGACACCTTGAAAACCATGCCACCTATATTTAAGACCCATAAATGGTTACTAAATGACTCAAAATGACATATACACTAATTAGACCATGACCAAGGCTAAAATGACATTAAATTACATCAAATAGACTATAACACACCCCATGACAAAATATTAGACCCTTATAAACAACTAAACATCAGGTTTTTACCTATCGGGGACACAATTTGACCTATAAGGTCAAATTTGGTTAATAGTTACATGAGATATGAAGAAAGTAAACCTACCCAAGTTCAATGGTACAATTTTGGGTTATAGAGATTAATATTGGATTACATAGATAGAAAATCATTTATAAATTCAAAATCATTTTTAGGTAAATAAGGTTGTTTAGGGAGCCTATCAAACTACTGGTGAAACAATAACTTGGTGGGCTAATAAGAAGCTACAAATGGGCCTTGATTTTACCACCACCACTTGGGATCAATTTATAGCCTTATTTTAGGCTTGTTGACTACCAAAATTGTATTTTGATTATAGTCTAACAAATTTACAAAACCTAAAACAAGGAGACCTAATAACAAATGAGTATTGGGAACATTTTAGAAAACTTTTGAAATATATACCCCATTACCAAATATATGAATGCTTTCAGATCAAGAAGTTCATCATGGGTTTAAAGACTCAAATTGGGTGTGAATTTGATGTTCATGGACCATCCACCATAGATCAAGTCTTCAATAAAGTGGTTAAGCAAGAACATAAGTTGAAATCACTTACAAAGGTTAGATAAAAATTCAAAAATAAATTTAGTGTCCCAAAAAATACATTCAATAAAAGGAATTAAAAATTAAATGGGAATTCAAATAATAATTTCAATAGTCAAATGTGAGGTTAAATAATAATTTAGGTAATATGAAACTAATAAGTGGTTTTAAAGAAGGGTTCAATGGAGGAAATTAATCTAAGAGGAAGGGACTACCTAGCAAATGTTTTGTTTGTGCAGGAGATCATTATGCTAAGGACTATCCTTAGTTGAAGATAAAAGGAAAAAATAATAATTCATCTACCTCTTCATAAAAATAGGGAACCTTCATGTAGTGAATTCCTGTAGCTATCAATAATTGTCAAGTGGAATTTAAAGTCTCTCCCATCAAAGTATTAGGTATATTCTAGGCATCCTATTTTCATTTTGATAGAGACAAGAGCCACTAAATGTTTTATCTATCTTAAAATATTAAATAAATTACCTAGGAGGGTTGGTTTCATGGAATATTCTTGGTCAATATAGTAAGAGAATGAATCTAAGGTCAAGGTATAAAATTGTCTTGTTGAGGCAAAGGTGATGTTACTTAATTTTTATGCAACAATGCTAGGATCATATGATGTGATCCTATGAGTAAATTGGCCCTATATGCATAAAGCAAAGGTTGACTTATTTTTAAATAATGTCAAATGCTTACATAATTTTGGGAATCAAACCCAAATTTATGGATAAAAGAGAGTTGAAACTAAGATATATTTTAGCCATTCAATTGAAGAAGGATCAATGGAGGGGATGCCAAGTATTCTTGGTTAAATTCAATGAAATCAAGGAAATTAAGGAAGATTTTATTGAATTCTACCCATTTATACAAGAGCTACAAGATGTTTTTATAGAAGTGTTATATGGTTTACCTCCAAAAAAGGAAATAAACTTCATTATTGACCTCATTATAAGATCAAAAACTCAGTCTAAGGATCCCTATATAATTCTAACAATTGAATTAGTCAATCTAAAACCCCAAATTCAAGAAATATTGGTTAAAAGTTTGATTCAAATAGGTGTTTAACATGGGGTACAATAGTATTATTTTTGAATAAGGATGGATGATTTTATTGTTCATAGGTTATATGATGATAAACAAAATAACCATTAAAAATAGGTATCACCTACCCCACATAAATTATTTTTTATCAAATTTGAGGCCCACAAGTGTTTTCCAAGGATAACCCATGAATATTTTAGCATAATTTAAGGATTGAGGAGGAATATATTCCAAAAATAGCCTTTACAACTAGATATGGGAAATATGAGTTCATAATTCTTCCATTTGGGATAATTAATGTGCCTGCATCATTCATGAATCTCATGATCAATGTGTTTAAATATTTCCTTGATTAGTTTATGCTTATTTTTATTGATTGCATCCTCATCTATTCTAAAATTGAAAAGGAACATAGTAAGCATTTATATTTGGTTTTCAAATGGGTGTAAAAACATAAGTTCTATGGGAAATTGTCAAAGTATGGTTTCATTCTAAAAAGAGTAAAATACATGGGATATATTATATCTACATAGGGAATATTAGTAGACCCATCTAAGATAAGATCCATCATGGAATGGCCAACACCTAGGAATGTGCACAAGGTGCATATATTAATGGGATTATATAGTAAATTTGTACCAAATTTATCTAAGATAGATAACCTAATCACCTCTCTACAATGAAAAGGATTCTTTTTTGGATTGATAAGTGTGAATAAGCCTTTAAAATTTTCAAAATGAGGCTTAATTAAACACCAATATTATGTACTTTGGATCTAAATGGTAATTTAATAGTGATAATTGGTGTTTTTGAGTATGGTTTATAGGGAGTTATTATGTAGAAGGGTACAATTATAGATTATGAATCAAGGAAATTAAAGCCTTATGAGGCTAACTATGCCCCACATGACTTGGATTTGGCTGCCATGGTACATTATTTACAATATGGAGGCATTAATTATTAGGAAAACCTTTTGAGATCAAATAAGATAACTTGGAGGTCAAGTATATATTCATCTAGTCCAACTTGAATTATCAACCAAGATGATGGTTAGAATTAAAATTAGATAATGACTTTGACATTAATTACATTAAGGGAAAAAATATGGTTATGGATTAACTTAGTCATAGAAGGTAATTGAAGTATTGGACACTATCAGGAGTACCTTTTATGACCAAGTTTTGAAGTTCTCTTTAGGATATGGATTCTTTAAAAAATTTAAGAAAATATAGCTAAGAATCCTCAAAACTGAGGTATAAATGAATCTAATTTTATAATGGAATTTTGAGATATAATGGAAGGTTATGAGTGACTAATAAATAAAATTTGAGGGTGATTGTGATAATGGAGTTGTACAATTCTCCATATTCCTGACATGTTTGTGTGACTAATATATTAGAATAATTAAAATCATTATACTTCTAAAAAGAAATCAAGAAAGATGTAGTAGATTTTATGTCAAGTTTCTTGGAATGTCAAGGAGTCAATGTTGAACACATGCATCTTATTGGGTTATTTTACACAAATTTCATAGCATAATGGAAATAGAAATTGATAATTATGGAATTTATTCAAGGCTTGCCTATGCCAAGGAATCATCATTCTATGATATTTAGGGTTATTGATAAACTCACCAAAGTAACTATATTCATTCCTATTGGAATCAAAATAAATAGGGTGTTGGTGAATTGATGTGCTTAATACTCTTTTAATTTCACTTCATCATTAATTCATTATAATTCATCAATCAATATCAAACCAATGTACATAAGCATTAAGAAAACATTAATCAACTAAATCAATACATAAGCAACCATACCATATCCTATAGGTTGTAAACACTCATTGGGGATCAAAACCATTGAAACAAATCTTGGAAAAATAGTACTATAAAGTAATTAATCAATATTTAGATTAGCACCAAACCAACAAAGAGCACTAACCCCTAATTCACTAAGCACCCCCTTAGATTTAGCAAGCACTAACTTACTAGGAGTTATAAACCCCCTTGATGATCAAGCACCCACTCAATCAAAACAATGATGAATAATCACCTAATAATCTACCAATTTTAGTGAATCACCCACTTCACATGGAGCACCAACCCTAACTAGTTAAGCACCAATTCAGCTAGGCTTTAGTAAGCACCAACTTTCAAAGAGGCACCAACCCCCTAGATGACATAGCACCATCTCAGCCACCTAAAGCAATTGATCACATTCATAATAACTTGTTTATAATAAAATATATTATTATTTTATTCCTTATATATATCTCTCTTTTTTATTCTTTTTATGACATCAATATCATACTCAATCTTCTATCTACTCTCTCTACACATCATCTATCTCATCATGGCCTTATCAATATATTCAAGTATCTAATAAACCTGTGATCATATATTAAAACCTAATTTATTTATACTCTTCTTGTACCCTCATTAAGGCTCTCTTAATCATAATATTAACTCATGGTCTGCTCCTTGACACTCATGATCGCATTCAAAATTACATCTCACCCAAGTAAATCTATCATTATTCAATAAGCCCTCTATCACCTATATTAGTTCCCATAGGCACTAATATTCATATTAATACATAATATTATATATCAATTAAACCAAAATTATGGTCCAAATTACCTCATTATTCTCCTCTTTGTGCTCTTTTATTTTCTTTCACAAACACTTCTCTTACACACACAAATAGGCCTAATTAGCCTTATTTTTTAAACAAGTCACTTACTCTCAAACACCTTGATTTTCCATGAACACTTGCATAATTTAATTAACCTTAAAATAATTTATATAACACATTCAAATAATGAATAAAAAAATACATTAGGTTGGCCATATCTTAATACACTACATTCCTGTTTTAGGTGTCATGGAGACCTATTAGGCCTTATTAATCAAATGTTACACTTGGATATTATTTTAATGCTTAAAAACTCAAAATAAAATATTAAAATATCATATATTACTCAAATATTCGTTATAAAACTTTAATTTAAGTCCAGAGCACTTTTTAGGTCCAACGACCATTTCAATCCCTTCTGAAAACACTGTTCACAATATGCTTGTGCATACATAGAAAATGTGTCTTAAAAAAATAAAGAAAAAACACCATTTTACCATAAAACCTTTGAAAAAAATCACATATTAATAAAATTAATGACCTAATGGTCATAAAAAACTTCATCATATGATTCAACTCAAGGTATAGAGGCTCAAACTCTTCTCTACAAGATGCTTACTCAAAACTAACAACTAGCCTAAAAACAATCAAGGAAACATGAAATTATGACACTTGATTTACCATAATCAAGGGATTTAAATTCATGATAATGATATTATAAAATAATTATAATAACCTCAAACAAAAATATCATAATCTCTAATGGAAACTATTGGTTTTACAGACCAATCTTTTGTCTTTAGTAGACATAGTCAAATTTGAACCAGTCAACCCATTTTGGCTTTACCATTTCAATAAATTTAATTAACTTAAAATATTTTTAAATGAATTTATAGTACATTCATGTCATAAAAAAACATAATATTCATTATATTATTCATCTTAGGGGTAAAGAGCCTCCAAGTCATCATTGTAATTTGCTACCTAGATCTACTAGTTTAGCGTCAAACATAGTCATGGTGATAATGAAAAACACCTATGTAGAAAATTTTAGATAATTTTGATACATTAATATTATCCTTATAATAACCTTAAAAAAACTTTTAAAAAAAATATAATAATATCTAATAGCAATATTGGTCTTACAGACCAATCTCTTGACTTCACCATACATAGACCTCATTGAGGTTAGACAAGTCAATTTGAGAACAAATTTATACTATATAAAATCATCTAAAAATATCATATCTAGTATGGATATGTATTATAGGTTTTTTAAAATATCCCTATGCATTTTTATCCATTTTTAATCCATGACAATAGATCCCTAATCAACTTCTTACTTCTACTTAGTTTTCTCACTATCTACACCATTACGTCTGTTAGTGATTGGTAAACTTGTATGACTAGTTTATCACACCTAATGGATAGAACTTGATTATAAACCAAAATTAATGTAATATACAAGTCTCAATCTTAAAAATTCATGTAATTAGTAACTTTGACTTGATCAACTCTACCTACTATAAAAAAATCTTTAAGAAATAAGGCCTTTCATATAGGGTCCACTCACTCTCCTAAAAAACAAAACGCACCTACAGATGCTTGAGAGAGTTGAATTCATGATCAAATAACTAAAATTTCCAAAAAAACTAATTTTTATCACTTTATAACATGTTATTTCACATCAGGTCACTATAAGGGTTCTTTGAGGGTTTAAACCATCTTATAGTCTTAAGGATCATTCATAAAGCTTATCCCCTCATTCCAAAAACCAATGCTTGGAGATTTGATCTAGGACCCTTTCCTATCCACCATGAATAGATAAATTTCTCATTTAGAGGTTACACATGACAATAAACACTTGAAAGTTAATCTTAGATTGAGAACACTTTATTTTATGCACTCACGAAACCTCAAAACTACTTTTCATACTTTTCTTGCAAACTTTGACCTTAAACTTGGTCAACACACCTAGAACAACATGACATAGCTTTTTTAATGCACACATAATCAAAGTTGCCTTGGAAAATAATTTTTATACCCCATATATCCATCATCTCTCTCTTTTTTATCTAGACATTGACCTTCAAGGTATATTAGTCCTTAAAGCTATCCTTCTAACCACTGCCAAAGATCTCAAAACATCTTGTACAAATAAACACATATAACCTCTTCTTTGAAATTTCAATGGAATGTCTTTGGATTTGATTGGTATATCTTCAAAGACTCAATAGAACATCTTCATATCTTTACTGAACATATTCGGAGCTACTTACATAGAGCTTTGGAGCTTGACTAATGATATTTTTAGCTCACTATGTTATATGCCTCATTATGTACAAGACTAGGCATCTTATGCTCATACCTTCTCAAGATACCAAAAGGCTCAAACACTTGAAAATTTACCTTGATTATCCTTTACTAGAGAAACAAAATTCTTAAAACAAGTCTTCCAAAAATAAAGTTAACACTGGACAACAACCTTGACCATTGATCATTTTTGAAAACCTCATGCTAATGCCTCAACTATCCTTGATTACTTGGACATCAACCTTCACTCATGCATACTCAATGACCACTCACCATGAATATTTACTAAATGCATCTTAGACATCAATGATAACATAATTTTACATTAATGACATTAGATTGACATCAATGACAACATTATTCCAAAAAATATTCCCCTTTATCATTGATGGCAAAAAACATTATAGTTTGATCAATCTCTTCTCGCCCAGACTAATCTTTCTTCATGAAATTTCTCCCCTTTTAACACTAATGACAAAGCATCCTACATAGGCTACCATATAGAACCATATCTTATCAAAAAATAGGTTATTAATCATCAAAGGAACATGCTCCCCCTTAATTTAATCATACTTACTTCAAATGAACTCAGATAATAAGACCACACATGTTATTCCTGACATAACTGATATGACTCAAACTCACTAGGTTATCTCATTTATTCTTATCTAACAAAGATCTTCCTAAAATGGTCTTAGGTATACAAGACCATTTACCTTACAAATAGTCTTCATTGTTTTTCATACCTTATATTTACTACACATGTATTCTTAAAGCACATGAGTTATTTGATTAGCTCCACCTGAGTTGATGTTATCACTTCTTAGAGCTTCCTTTCTTCTTGATTGAACATTCAACCTTTTTTCACACCATAGAGACTCATGCTATCATCCTCTTATCTCCTTAAGACATATCTGATCCATCTATATCATGACAACCCTTCTTGTATTAGTTCATTACTCATTAGGTTTGTACACCTAGTTCACCATCTGCCATACTTATATCTTACTTGATCATCTTCACCTCACACAACTAGGGCATACTGAGCATATATACTTTTGATACATGAAATAAATGGCTATATTAAAATTATTAAATCAATCAAACTTAATGCCCATAAGCATTACACATATTTGAAATCAATGTTTATCCACCATGCCTATTAGGTATGTCTAGAATCAAAGATATTATTCCAATGGAATAATCTATTACTTCATGCTAAATCATAGATTATTCATGTTATGTCCATATGTTATCTTATATGTTATTATTTAATCATTCTTTCTCCTTCATATTTTTCAAGCCACCATGGCACAAACCTCATCATGACAACTCTTTCATGCACTTAATCACTACCAACTACATTCTACCAATTATCTCTTGAAGATATCACTCATATCAATGCTATCATACTTCTACCATGCCATTATAATACTTAAGCCTCTCAATGCACCTGAACACCTGTAACATCTTGACCTAAATAATAGTCTCAAAATAAATACACTCTTGACAAATATTTAGAGCTACCAAGCTCCCCCTTAGATCAATCATAGATCAGTTAATGCAACAACCATTATTCCCTTTAATTTAATAAATTTCTAACCATTTGAATCAATAGTACACATATACTATCTTCAACATAGATCAAACACCTTGGTACCAATACCAAAAAATTACCTATTCAATATGTTTTCATACCTTCCTGGCATACAACACTCATCAAATCTCACTAAACATCCACCACACTTCCACTTATAATTTAGTGTTTCCATGAAGCCTAATGGAGTCACCCCTTCCATAGGGAATTATAAAAACATAAATTTAGGAGATTCCTAGATATCCATACTCTCACAAGACTGAATATTCTTCAACATACTTATAGGCTTGGTTGTTAACTTAGGCTTGAACTTTGACTTGGCCTCATCATCATACTTCTAAGTTGATAAAGAATATTCTTGATATTATTTCAAATATGACTTATGATCTTCAATAGCAAACAACTAACCTTGTCATACTTATTATTCTTAGTCAAATATTCATCCTTACTACTTTGATAAAAAAAAATGAGAACTAAGACCTTTCTTGTCTTTCTTTAGGATCCTCTTGACTATGAATGGTACCTCTAGATTGATGTCCACATCATCTTTATTCTTCTATATCTGATTTAACACCAAACACTCTTGGCATTCTACCTTGCCAATTAGTTCACCTTGATCCATAGGCTAATCATGACTAGTTCTAACTACCTTTCATCTCCATATCCATGTTGGGCCCTTCTTATGTACTCTAAGACAAAATATATATATATGTCACATACTATGAAATATATAGAAAATGACACTACTAAACTTACCTTTTATCTTATTTCTCCTTCTTCCATGATCCCATGGCAACTAATTACTTGAGGCCATTCTGAAATCTTTGATCTATAACCAAACCTATGGCACACAAAGAATTAAACATGAAGTGAGCTTAAATTTTTAAATGCATTGGCCTACCTGATTTGATCTTCCCTTCTATTGACTTTATCCTTATTTCTCTCACTAGAGTGACTATCACCCTTCTTGACTTGAGATGACTCTTTATTTCTATCCTTGAGAACAACATTGCTTTCTTAAAAACACTTTAGCTTGATAATGGCTTGTCCAATATCCACTTTCAATAAACTTAACTCAAATTTCAACTTATAACATTCTTCCTCTTTTGAATTCAAAATTGAATTTCCATCTTTTAAATTACTCTTGAGATCCTCAAATATATTCTTATCTTCTTTGAACACTAATTTCAATTCTTGATTCTCTTTATTTAATTATTTTTCCATCTTAGGCTTCTAGCATGACCTTTCAGTTATTAGGCTTTCTCCAAAGTGCCAAGATATGATACCAATTATTAGAAGAATAATCATTGAGGGGGGGTTGAATTATTATCCTTAATACTCTATTAATTTAAATTTATCATTCATTCATAATCATTCATCAATTAATATCAACCCAATGTATATAGGCATGAAGAAACTATTAATCAACCAAAGTACCGTATAAACAACCATAGCACATCATACAGGTGGGAAACCCTCACGAGGGATAAAACCCATTGAAACAAATCATAGAAAAATAGTAATATAAATTAATGAATAAAACTTTAGATGAGAACCAATCTAATAAGGAACTCCAACCTTTAATTTTCCAAGCACCCAATTGGATTTAACAAGCACCAACTTGTTAGGAGGAATGAACACCATTATTGATAAAGAAACCACTCACTAAACACTATGATGATTCAAAACCCACTAAAACACCAATTTTATTAAATCACCCACTTCACATGGATCACCAACCCCAACTAGATAAGCACCAACTCAGTTAGGCTTTGACTAGCACTAACTTACAAGGAGGCACCAACCCCCTAGATGACTCAACACGAACTTAGCCACCTAAAAAAATTGGTCACCTTATAATACCTTATTTATCATAAAATATATGATGATATTATTACTCATCTCTCTATATTTATTCTACTCTTTATGACATAATTCTCATACTCAATCTTCTATCTACTCCCTCTATACATCATCTATCTCATCATGACCTTATCAACATATTCAAGTCTATAATACACCTTTGATAATATATGAAAACCTCATATAATTCTACTATAATTTTCTCCTCATGAAGGTTATCTTAATCAAAATCCTCCCTCATGATCTACTCCTTAACACTCATGATCAAATTCAAAACTACCTCTCACCCAAGCAAATTTATCATTACTTAATAATCCCTCTATCATCTTGATTAGTTAACATAGGCATTAATATTCATACATATACCTAATTTTATATATTAATGACACCAATATTATGGTCCAAATGACCTCTTTTTCCTCCTATTTATGATCTTTTATTTTATTTCACAAATACTTCTCTTACACACGTAAAAAGGCCTAATTAGCCTTGCTTTTATACAAGTCATTTGATCTCACAAATGTTAGTCATATATGCACACTTTCATAATTTAATTAACCTTAAAATAAATATAACATTTTCTAATCATCAATTAACCAATACATTAGGTTGGCCATGCCTTAATAGGCTACATTCAATCTTTAGGTCTCATGGGGACCTATTAGGCCTTCTTAGTCACACATTACACTTGGATCTTCTTGGAACACTTAAAAACCACACATACATTATAAAAATATAATATATTACAAAAATAATCCTTATCCAACTTCACTTTATGTACAAAACACCTTTTAGGTCCAAACACCATTTAAACCCCTTCTTAAACATTATTCATAATAGGCCTATGCATACACAAAAAATCTATCTTGAAGAACTGAAGTAAAAACACCATTTTCCAAAAAAACCATGGAAAAATATCACATATAAATAAACCTAATGACCTCAAGGTCATAAAAAACTTCATCAGATGCTTCAAATCAAGGTATATAGGCTCAAATGCTTCTTTATAATATGCTTACTCAGAACTACCAACTAGCCTTAAAACATAGTCAAGGAAACATGAACTTATGATACTTGATTGAAGACAATCAAGGGATTTAAATGAATATACATTAAATTATAAAATACTTATATAAACCTCAAACAAATATATCATAAGCTTTAATTGAAACTGTTGATCTTGAAAACCAATATTTTGTCTTCAGTATACATAGTGAAATTTGAACCAAACAACCCATTTTGGATTTACCATTTTAGTCAATTTCACTAAATTATAATATTTTTCAAAGAATTTATATGAAATTAATTTCCTAAAAAAACATAATATACATTTTTTGATTTAACTCAAGGAAAATATCCTCCAAATCATCACTTTAACTAGCTTACCTAGATCTGGCAGTTTACCTTCAAACACAGTCATGGTGATAATGAACTTCAACACCTATGTAGAAAATTTAAAAGACTTATAATGCATTAATATGATACTTATAAAAACTTTATAACAACAAAAATTTAATATATCATAATCTCTAATAGCAATATTGGTCTTACAGACCAATCTCATGACTTCATTATACACAGACCTCACTGAGTTAGACAAGTCAAATTGAGAGCAAATTTATGTTATATACAATCATATATAAATATTATATCCAATATGGATATGTATTATAGGTCTCAAATAATATCCCCATGTGTTTTGATCCATCCTTAATCGATGACAACACATCCCTAATCAACGTCTCACTTTTATCTAGTTTTCTCACTACATATACCATTAGGTTTGTTAGTGATTGGTCAAATTGTATGATTGGTTTATCACCCCTAAGTTCCAAACTTGGTCAAAAACCATGATGGACATAAGATACAAGTCTCAATATTTAAAATTTATCTAATTATCAACTTTGACTTGGTCAACTCTATCTACTATAATAAATATTTGATAAACAAGGCCTTCATGTAACTCACTCTCCTGACAAAAAAAAACACACCTAGATATGCTTAATAGAGTTTAATTCATTATAAAATATCTAAAATAGATAAACCAATCCATTATGATCAATTTAGAATAATTTATTTCACATTGGGTCAATATTAGGGTTCTTTGAGGGTTTACACTATCTTACAGTCTTAAAAATCATTCATAAATCTTAGCCCCTCATTCCAAAACCCAATGCTTAGAAATTTGATCTAGAACACTATATTATCTACCATGAATATCTCAAGTTATCATGTAGATGTTACACATGCCAATGAACACTTGAAAGTTCATCTTGGGTTGAGAACCCTTTATTTTGTGCACTTGATAAACCTCAAAACCACTTTTTATCCCTTTTTTGTAAACTTTCACTTCAAACTTGGTCAACACACCTGAAACATGACATACATTTTTCAATGCACACATACTCACACTTACCTTGGAAACTAATCCTGATACCCCATCTAGCCACCATCTCTCTCTTTGATCTCTAGACCTTGACTTGTAAGCTATATTATTCCTTGAAACTATGATTCTAACCACTATCAAAGCTCTCAAAACCTCCTTTACAAATAACCTCATACAACATCTTCTTCTAAGATTCAACAAAAAATATTTGAAGTTACCTGGTAGATCTTCATAGCTTCAATAAAATATCTTTGTAGCCTGATGGAGTATCTTCAAAGTTACTTATGTAGATCTTTGAATGTTGACTAAGGATATTTATAGCTCACTATGTTCCATGCCTCTTTATACACAAGACTAGGCATCCTATGCTCATAACTTATTAACACACCACAAGGATCAAAAACTTGACAACTTACCTTGATTATCCTTCACTAGATCAACACCATTCTTGACACAAGCCTTCCAACAATAAAGAAAACACTGAAGAACAAACTTGACCATTGATCATATTTGACAACCTCATGTTGATGCCTCAACTACCCTTGCTTACTTGGACATCAACCTTCACTCATGCATACCTCAAAGACCACTCACCATGCATCTTTACCAGATGCATCTTAGACATCAATGAAAACATACTTTGAAATTAATGACATAAAATTGACATCAATGACAACATTATGCCAATAATTCTAGGTAATTTAACTAATGATGCACAATTTCTTACAAATAGGTTTCTAAAATAAGTGTAAGATTGAATGGATTTATATAAAATATAATCTTAGATAGGGACCCATATATAACCTCCAATTTTTGGCAAAATCTTAATGCAATGTTGGACATGCAACTAAACTTTCATACACTTTACCATATATAAATGAATGGCAAAACAAAAAGAGTGAATCAGCCATATATTTCAAACAAAGTATAATCAAAATAGAAATCAATAACTTGTATATATACTTATGGATATAACCAACTTCAACCAAAATAAAAACCAATAATCCATATAATAATAATAATAATAATAATAATTATTATTATTATTATTATTATTATTATTATTATTATTATTTTTCGTAGACAAACATTAATTGAGTCAAGTCATAGATAATTTTTTCTATCAAAATTTTATATTTATTTTTGGATCAAGATGAGATAATATTTAAATGGATCAAAATATAAATTTAATGCTCATGTTAGGTATTAGTTGTGATAAAGTGTATACCTCTTTGGTAGAGACTTAAGAGATAATTATTTCTTGTCTTTTCTTTTATATAGTTGAATGTTGGTAAGAATATATGTGATTACATGTATGGCAAAATACTCTTTATATATATATATATATATATATATATATATTAAAAATTTTAAGGAAAAAATAATTTAATAAGTTAGAATTATATACAATAAAGTTTCTAAGATAAGATTATTGGGTTAAGAGAGGAAAGCTTCACATATAACACTTGAGTGGATTTTCTGACTTGAATTGTAATAAATATATCGTGGTTATCATGCATATGCTAATATGAAAATCCTTCTTGAGTAAATTTGAATAATTTATCAATATTTAAAGTGTTAAGTAAAATTAATGATAGGAAAATTATTATTATTATTATTATAGAAAACTATGTGTTGTACATTGAGCAAGTTGATGATAATGAACCTATTTTATCATAGATTCTTTGAGATGGTAATATTTACATTAGGAAAGTATTTTATTGGAAAAACATTATTATGCAAGCTATTATAAATACATATTTATTTATTGAAGGTGATGGAGGTGTCACTGAATGCATGCTTTTGGAAAAATCAGAGCCATTTTCTATGCGTGAAATATGTTTTTAAACTTGTATAAAATTATTGTGTGAAATTTTATATGAATGGTTAGAAGATTATATGCTGAAAGATTTGAATACAATATCTCTTGAATTAATATTATGAGTTATACATGTTTATTTCTCCCTTATGATAAATGATTATAGGTATTTTGGGTTGAGGCCACAAAGTGTACATAACTATCCCCAATTAACATAAAAGATACTAAGTTACATTAGTAGATAGTATGAGTGTGTGTGTATTTAACTCAAACATAAATTTTATAATGAAATACTTTGGCCAAAGTAATTATATATCTATAAACATTATCAATCTAATATATTATCTAGTTTAGATGCATGTGTGTGAAGTCATATTAGATAGATGATTGTGTTCCATAGTTTGTATGACTACTGCATGTATTAGTGATTGTACCACAAATAGTTCTAATTGAGTGATTGATATATACATTGCCATTATATAACCCTCCATGAAGGTAAGGGCCATTCCTAGTGGGTAAATGTGTGATGGAACAATAGTATATGGATGGATGAAAAATGCCTAGATGATGCTCTCCATCTCTTTAATTGATCAACCAAATTGATGCATATTCATGGCTATTTTATTAATTTCAAATTTTCACATGAAGCTATGATGTACGATTATACTTTTAATTATTTACTACTATGACATTCATTATTATTTTTTTAATAATTTCCCATTTCATATTATTATAACTATTTACAATAGTGGCTATGTATTTTAACATGATTCATAGTAGATGAGAATAAAAGTGGTTGTGTATTCTTGTTTAGATATAAGAATGTGTTATTTTGGTGTATGATTATACCATTAATTATGTATATGATTTAAAACACATTTTATTAACATTCACACTATTGAAATTTTGTGTGTAAGCTAAATAGAATTTTGTATTTAGATCTCAATTAGTATAACATTTATGTTAATTAATGTATAAGATTATATATTTAAGTATGTTGAACTAAAATTAAAAAATAATACATGGTTTTAAGTTAATCCCAATGGGGTTATTTTATATATAACCCATATGTCTTACATCTCAATCATGTATACAATGGCACACATGCAAAGAAAAATTGCATATGCAATCTATCATGTTTGTGAGAAATCATAAATAAATCATGCAAACTAGAAACACGTCATGCATAGGTCCTGGTTTTTATTTTTTTGAATATTTTATGTTTGTATATTTTTTAAATATGAATTATGTGAATCTAAAAATCCTAATATGGCATCCAATAGATCTAAAAAATTCTATGGACTCTAGAGATAAATTACTAGACTCTGGATATGGGATCTCATCAAATTATCATATGCCATCATCTTTATTTTTGTCATTTTTATTTATATCAATAAATTTATTCTTTCCTTTTAATCTCTCTCAAATTTTATGCATATGTATTGAATTGTATTCAATATATGAGGGCTCATGATTTTTATTTTGAGATAATTCCATCTCACTTATCTTTGATTCCTTTGTTTTTTGATGTTCATTATTTCCATAATCTCAAATATTTATTTTATATTATTTATACATGAATGACATGTATTTATTTTAAAATTTGGTCCATATATTACATGTTTTATAACCATTAATGTCAAAGTGTATCCTACAATTGATTATCAAAGGGCATAACAAACTTCAATATCTAAATAACATTTGGTCCACAAGAGATTAGTTTTGTAATATGTCTAACCAATCTATCATAATTTATATTATTTTTTTATTTATCTATGTCATGCCCTAATTATTTTAATAATACAATGTTGCACATGTTTGGTCCCTCTTCCTCATCAATTTTAATCTCTCACTAATAAATATTGTCAATGTATAGTGTAATAGTAAAAATATCATATCGTGGATGATTGAACTCTCTACTTGATTCGTTTTTAGATTGGATATTGTTAGAAACCACTTGTAGTGGATTTTAATATCTATGAATTAATGTGATGATAATTTCATCCTTAAAACTTTAAATCTTTTGTGTTAATTATATAAAAAATTATATCTCATGTCATGTTTTTTTTATAATGGTAAATGATTGTTCTCTATGATTTGACAATCTATCCATCACTCTTTATTAAGTGGTAGGTAGAGAAATCAAATGCTTATCAATTAATATATAGATGATAGTAATCAATTTATTTTATGTACTAGTAATATGATATCTGATAATTGGGTTTGTATCTATGAACTATACATTATTTACTAAATTTATCATAATCATTTGTTGTTTACTTTTGATACATTGGGAAATGTTTTTTGCCTATTGCTCTATAATTATGCTAGATTTGACATACAATTGATTTAGTGGAGTACTTATTATAGAATCATGTTGTCATGAACTTGTATTGCAATAAATATTTTCACTTGTATCCTTATAAGTATTTGGAAGGTGTGCCTCTCCTTTATGTGATTTAGTATTACTCATTATTTCTTAATTATCTCAGTAATCTTATAGACCAATGAGTTTAAAATTTAGATGAAACAAATACTCATCTATCTTCATTATTGCCATTGTCACTATCATATTATTTGATAATTTTTCTGATTAGCATCCTCAAAGTTGATTAATAAGGGAATATATGTGGTCTTATCTTCTTGTGTATCATTTATTGTATCATATTTCCTTAATTTAACTAAAGTTGTATATTTTTTGTTATTTTTTATTGAATCCCCAATTTCATATGTATGTATCTTTTTGATTAGATGATTTTTTATGGATATATTATGGTATACTCTGAAAGACATTTAATTATGGGATACATCTCTCACTATGTTCTATGGTTTTATCATATTTAACAAGTTGATTATCCATAGTACATGTACAAACATCCATTATGATAAAATTTAAGAATATATGCAAAGTAGATGTTAAAACATCCATCACATGGATCCATGGTCTAAATAAGAGTTGGTCATAGTGAAAATGATTTGAAATTACATGAAATAGAATAGATAGTGTCTTAACGACCACATTGATGTCAAAATTAATCTAAACTAACATGTCTTAGAGACCATAATGACATCCAAATTCATTAAACCTAAAACATGGAAATGAACTTTTTAAAATCCTCTAATGTTCTTATTTTTTTTCCTAAATAGAGACTATATTAACACCCAAGGTTTGTAAAAATGTTATTTTATAGATATTCAATCCTATTCCATTATATATCAAGACACACTGAATCCCTTATTTAAAATTTATAATTAAATGAATAATTATATATTTTAATCTATAATGTGTATAGTAATAAATTCTTCCTTATCCAAAGATATGACACTTTAATTATTATTTAATGTATTAATAATGGATGTAAAATAGGCTAGTTTATAATCATTTGGTATGGTTACGTTACTCACTATGATATATAAGATATACATATAGATAGTTGACATATTGAGTAGATATGATATGGAAATAAAATATTATGTATACTTAATTTGATCAATGATATCACACCCTTTAGTTAAATAAAATTACATTATGGGATGTAGAGGGGGATGGGGAGGGACATTTTTAATACCTCCATTTTTCCACATAGGATTAAGGATTATACCTCTTTTTATTGTGGACCATAAAAACCAAAATTAATCTTAGGGAAAATAATGTGGTAAAAATGGTAGTTATCATGACCTTGAGGTCAAAGAAGAGGAGGAACAAAAGGAGTTGTACATGCTCTCTAAGGTTGAGAGGTGTTTGGAAGCATCTCAGATTGGATATTTAGACAATAATAATTACTAAAGAGAACCAAGGATTATCTATCATTAATTTCAGCCTTAGTTGTAGTGTGACCAATTTTATTACATGGTTTAGAAAGACATTACATATTTTAGGATAATAACATGCAATTATGACTATCATAACTTGGAATAGAAAATATAAACTATATATATCCATTATATGCATGATTAATTTATGTAAATAAGGGGAAATTATAAACTATATCTTAAACTCTAATGTAAAAATAATAAACCTTAAGAAGGTAGAATGAAACCTTAAGGTAAACCTATGATTTTCTAGGCTAAAAGGAATGGAGGATTCACCAATATAATTTATCTAATTTTGGATTTAGGTTACATAAACAAGATAAAATATTTGAATAATTTATATTTTATAAAAAATGTCAAAATTACATATATTTGAATGTAAATATTAGAGAAATATTAATTTATTACGCTTTCTATTTATATGAATGACCAAGAAGATAGGGTACTTAGCTTGTTTCAATTTTGATCTAGTATATGATAATGTGTTGTCATCATAAATTCCTTATAATGGATGTATGATTGCTTGAATTAGTAAATTCTTATTAGAAGATGTAGACACAAAAAATTTCATAAGTACTTGAAAATCCTAATTCTTGACACATTCTAACCCACATGACTTGCACCTAGATACATGAATGTTATTCACCATTCCTCTAAGACATTTATATATATATATATATATATATATATATATATATATATATATATATGTAGTTTTTACATTTGTTTTCATCACTATTACACAAAATTTTCAGATTCAAATGATAAAACTACTCAAAATCACCCTCAATATGCTTGGAGTGTATGATAGTTATCCCTGATCTTTCATGACACATTTATGTTATGTGGACCAGAGCAATGCCGTGATCTTGTCCAATTACACTAGTTGCATACCATGCCTAATAGTGGATAGTTTTCAAAAAAATTAAATCAATAGTTTAGGTCTTCCCACACATTTCATAAGTTTAGCTAAAGAAAATTCATCAAAATGTTTGCCTATAGATACAAATCAAAAGTTATTCGTTATTCCTAACTTGGCATTATATATTGATAACTTTCACACTATTACCCAATTATAAAACCTACCATATCATTTACAAATTCTAGACTATTCACATGGATAAACTATACACCAAGTTTAGATCATCTCAAAATAAGCCAAAAGCTATTATTGTAAGGCATCAATGCCATTTTTATAGCTATACATAGATAACTAATTAGCACAATTGTAAAATCACTCTAGTTGGGAGAAATACATGGGATTAATTTACCTCCATGGAGTATTGTATATGTGACTCATGGTGAATAATAAAAAAAGGTGATTAAATATACAAGAACTAACTATTATAATGGCTACTCTAGTAGTAAATAATTATCTAAAATTTCTAGCCCTTTACAAAATAAAAAATCTTTCCTTATATAAGTGCATTAGCCTCTCGATAAAGTGACACTTGGAACTAGGCACTCATAATTATGACAAGGCTATTTCAACTAACTAGGGAACTTTAGCTTATGAATGCAATCAGTCTTCAAAAATCCTAGATATGTCATAACTGCATTGCCTTATGATGCCAATGATGCTTAGAAGAAGCATTGTGGGGACACATGTCTTACTCTAAAATTGCCTCTAAAATGATTGTTATGAAATGGGGCCCCACTTATCTCATATAATAGTGCTACTTGAAGGTCTTATGGGAAAAATGTTACCTTGGATAACCGCCATGATGCTATGTGGAAGACTATCTTCCTCTTCATTATAACTACATAGTGGGTCCCATTTATAACTTCATCGACCAATTCCATAATCTAGATCCATAAAAAAAGAAACCGTTGTTCTTGAGGAGCATAATGAAGCCACATGGTGAGATGACACTAGTTTTGGAGAATCCAAGCATTCTTTTACAAAAGTGAGTGTGGGGGTACCATATGGAAAGTTTTTATCCCTCTCTATTATAACTACACTATGGGTCCCATTCCTAAATTCATTGGTTAATGGCATTGCTTGAAGGTATGTCAAAAAGAAGCCTATTTTTGATAAGCACCATGATTCCATGTGTCAATATGGCACTTCTCGTAGCGAGACCAAGAATGTTTTTATGTTGAATGATCGTTGGGATACCATGTGGTAGTAGTGAATAGAAGTCAAGACTTAGCCAAAATACAAAAGGGACTTGAGTAGGAAGAGGAGGCTGAAACACAAAATGCTAAACTTACCAAGATCACCCTCAACAAAAATATAACTGATCTAAAAAACAAAACATGGATTATGATCAATAGTTCCATATCTTTACCTCCACCATTCAAGATTGATTTGACCAAGCCTTAACCTAAGGACTTTGAAAATAATGCATATTGTGGCTACAAAAATGTATTGGTAATTTAATGTTTTAGGTTAAGGAATAATATAAATGATACTATCTATGATAATAATATTGATCTAGGTGTATATATTTAAATCTATATTTATATGTTAAAATAGTCTTATACACTGGAGAAATATTACTCAAGAGTCTACCCTTCAGTTCTAGACCTTCCTTGTCACTAATAAACTCACCTTCACCATCTCACTAGGCCTAAATTCTTATCTTGTAGTCTAACCATGATATTATGATCACCCAAATCACTTGTATCCCATATTATGGTTAAAATATAATATATTTCCTTCACTATCAATTATAGATCTCCAATAACCTTTCATCTTTCTAGACAGTTGCATTTGTACTTGGACATTAGCATTGTCACTACAATCCTTGATCTAAAATAAGTGTCATTGCCTTCTAAACACTAAAAATTTCAAATCCTTAGATATGTATGGGTTAGCCTAACAATTTTAATTAAGCCTTATATGGGGATATTTTCAAAAGGTGTTGCATAAATATAAGTTCAATCAAACTCGTTATTCATATATAAAAATACCAAACCAACACCTATTCAAGTATATTCAATTAATTTCACAACTAATTTATATCTCCCTATTATTCCCTATATATATAATTCATAGGAACAATCATATTACAGATTTGAGGCATTCAAATAAAAACCCATGAGGCATATTTGTCAAGTTACAAGCTAGATCCTTTATATGCAATTGCATATAATATATTACAACCTTGTGCAAATAATCCAACACATAGGGGATAATTACATATGTTTGAGGCCCTCTTTGGAGTATTGGATATGTAGTAAATGTTCTTTGATAGATAGGTTCTTGAGGTCATCTCAACTTCATGAGACCACTAACCCATTTTTGGTAAGGTGAGAAGACCTAAGAGGAGGATTTTGGGTTTGATATATATTATATCTAAAGCATATTTGTGTGATCTAGACACATAATCTGAAAGGTGATAGAAAACATAGAAAAACCTAGGTGGAAGTTTAAGTTAATATTTAATGTCATACAAGACATATGTGTTTAAGCATGCATAATAATACAAGACATATGTGTTGAAGCATGCATAACGTTATTGATGTAATTGTACACAGGATGATGCAAGTTTATAGGTTGGATAAAAGATAATTTTTAGGACCTAATGACTAGATTAGAATCTTTAAACAATGTATTTATAAACTCACATGTGCATTAATTTATAATAAAAGTAAAATTTATCCTTAATTAATTGACCCACTTTTTAAAAGATTGTCTTACTCTATGTTTGATTATGCTACTCTTATTTAATCCTTCCAAAAGGGGTTAAAAATTTATTGATCTAACTTTTGAGTCTTCCTTTTCAATCCTAGTATGCCCTAGGGTTTTTTGATTTTTTGATTTCTAAATTTTTTAAATTTATTTAAATAAAAACATTCTTTCAAAGTTAAAAGGAATAAATTATGTTCAATAAAAATAATAGACAAGAGTTTTTCCTTTTTTAAAAACATTAATATAATCATTATTTATTATATTTCATATATTGTTAAATTAATAAAAATAATAATTAAATGGGATCAAAAATGATAGGTCTAACATAAGTGTATCTAGGCATATCCCTCATAATCATAACGTTTACCATGAATTATTACCTACTAATACTAAGAATCAAAGGGATTACATGGAACATGTATCAACATTATATAATAGTGAAAAAAAATGAGGTTATTGGTAATATTTCACTCTTTGATTTATTACATAAGTCCTCTAACTATAAATATATTCTATTAGAAGCATTGTACATGACAACTTTGACAAGCAATGAGGAACTACCATATGTGGCATCTATATTAAATGATATAAAATAGACCAAAAATAATATTTACTTTGAAAAGTAAGAGTTTCCTACCCAACATATTATTTATTATTATTTATTGTTGGTGGGATTGTCTATGAACCAAAGGATGAAATTACAAAAAACTCAGATTTGATTCTGTTATTGCAATAACTTGATAGTTTCTAGGCAGACAAAACTAATTATTTCAATGAGTAGATGTCATAGGAAGAAATAATTCCTCATAGAGACAAGGGACAACTAGATTAGAGAAAAGTCATGTCTCACAAAGACATGACCACTTAATTATTTTTTATTGAGTCAGTATTTATACCATAACACTATAACATAATAGATAAAACATAGAAGAGATAAGATATAGAGAGGAATTATAATAGGTTATAGAGAAAAGTAACATTTGTAATTTATTAAGGCAATATGGTCTAAATATATATATATATATATATATATATATATATATATATATATAAAGAAAAATAAGTTAGAATAGGAATTACTATATACTGTGTACTGTGTGATTTATTATAAATATAGGGATTACTTATATTTTAGTTTATGTTAAATATTCTAACCAAATACCAACCCTTGTGGAACACTAGTCTAACTAAATTTAACCTCTATCAACATAAGTTATATGTAGCCATCAACTTTATATTTTATGTCAACATTTTGTGGCACCACATAGACTTGAGTTGTCTAATGTCTAGAGGGACATATCCTTTGGATTTATGGAAGCATGCATTAACATATATAGAAAAGTGGTGGGAAGAAACACTAATTTTTTTATTTCACATCAAATTTAATAGGAAAAGAAAAACATTACCAAAAATAAAATCATCATCCATCAGATAATAGGAAGAATGAATTTTTTTTAGGCTCTCTAAAAACTTAGTACACCTATAAATTGAGCTATCGATTACCAGTTCGAGACTACACTCATTTCATTCATCATAGTTTGGGATATACATGGTTGGATGAGATTCAACATGGAGAAATATGAATTTGTAGAATGGGCAAGGTAGCATTTATTAAACAATGTATCACTCCTAATCCACAATATATTTATGGAATGAGGGTAGTAAAAGAAGGTAAACATTTCCTTTAGCATATAAGCACCTAAAGGATGGTGTGTATAAATAATGGGGATCCTTAAGAGATGTGACCACTCAAAATATATGGTATAAATAGTAGGGGGAGGTTAAAAAATACGTATGGGGTAGAAAATTAAATATCAGGTAAAAATACATTAATTAAGAAGAATAAGAATTTAGTAAAATGATAAATTAAAAGATAATTAAGAGAAAATGGTGAATAAAGAGATGAAATATTAGATAGAGGACAAAATAATAAAAGAGAATAATAATGTTACATATAATTGAGTTGCAAAGCAACATGATCTAATATCTCTAAAAAAATATCCTAATATTAAAAACCTTTATATTATCCCTCTACCATAAATATGTGAGTTAGTATTCACATTGAGAGAAGGAATATATATATATATATATATATATATATATATATATATATATATATATATGAAAATAAATAAAATATAAGAATTTTTATATACCACACCAAAAAAATTTATGAATGACATATGATAATGATTAATAGATTTATCTACACTATTTGAGACACCCAAACTATACAAAACCTTGGGTGAAGAATACTAACTGGTTACAAGTAGTTTAGCCAAAGTGGACAAGGCATAAAGAGTAGTGAAAGAAGAAGTGAGGATATTATGATTAATATAGGAGATGTTAACTATATAGTATAACCTAGAGAAGATAGTTTATTGATAAAATATATTTAGATAGGAAGTAATTAGGAGGAAATTTTTATACATAATATAGAGGAACAAAGAGATATGGAAAGAGATATAAATCTGAAAGAGAAAGGTGAGTCCTAGATAAGTGTTAGCATTCATACTATATAAATAAAACATAGGGATGAGTAAGTTAATTTACTATAATGAAGATTATTTAATGAAAAAATTGTTGAACTAGTAAAATTAGAGATAGAATATGTAGAAGAATAGATTTGATGTGATGTAAACCCCAAACCCCAAATTTAAGAGGACCTAAGAGGAAATGAACCCTTTGGACTAATTTCCATCCCTTGTGCCACTTCACAATTAATATATACATAAATAATTTAGATAAGGATATATATTTATTGGTAAATCAGAAAACTGATACAAAAATCATAAGGAAGAGACTAAGAAAAGAAGGGAATTTTAAGGTAATTAGTCAAAAATCTTAGGAAAATGAGAATTATAAATAGAGTTGAAAAGAGATAAAGGTCATAAATAAATATGGTGAGATAATATGGAGATAAAAAATGACATAATTTAAATTATCCTATAGGAGTAATTACATTAGGTAATCCAACAAACAATGGTAACAAACCTAATAACAACATTCCTAACCCACCTCAGATTAGTAAAATGACACATAATAGGATAAGTTTCCATTTTTTGGAAAAGACATGAAGGATGAAGAAGAACATATATTTATATTGGACTCATAATGGAGAATTCATAGTATCATTGATGAAGGGTAATGCTATTATATTCTTTTGCAAAACTAAGATACGACGCACTAAAATGGTATATGAATACTTATTTTGGACTTGCCACTATATGGGTTGATGTCCAGAAATCATTTAAATGAGACTTTCAATATCTAGACATATTGATATAAAAATTTTGTAAGATGAGATAAATAATCCAAAAGGAGAAGGAAACTATCAAGAATTATTATCAATATTTTAGATACATAGTTTGAAAGTTAGAAGGACCTCTGTATGAAAAAAAATAATATAATGGTTTATATCTAGACTAATCCCATGTCCTATAGCAAATATGGATAGGAAAATGTTAAACACATTTGTAGAAAAATTTAAAATGGAGTTAAGGTTAGTGTATACACTAAATGTGGATTATATAGAATCTGAATATTAAATACTTAGAAATTACTTCACTCGATTGTACCTTTTAGTTCTAAGACCTTCCTACTACCAAAAGGCTTGCATCCATTATATCTTGTGTATATTACCTATCTCTTAATATGACCATATTTTATTATAATGATCAAGAATTTTATATTTATCAAAAATCTATAAACTTGATTATTATAATCTGTTGCAAGTTCTAGACTTGTACCTATTTTCTAGCTTCTTCGACACTTGAATCTTAGCCAGTTGCCTACATTAGCACTAGTGTCCTATGCAAAATTAAGTGTCCAATGCCATAAAGTCATAAAATTTTCAAATAAAACATATACCTATGGTTGACCTTAGTGTTTTTATGTGATATATTTATAAAAGAGATTGGTATAAATACAAAATTATCCCTCATTTATTCTTCACCCTACCCATATCTAACAAACTCATAAGGAAACTTATCAAAGGTACCCATTCAAGAATTAAATTGATAAAAACCTACATATTATCTCCTATTTGAATATTAATCATAGGTACATCCCATTTATAAGTAGTATTGAAAGAGAACTCCATGAGCCATAATTTACAAGTTATAAGTTAGGTCACTTTATGTACTTACTTATAACATGTTGCATCTTTATACACACACAAGCCAACATTTATGGGATAACCACATAATTTTTTGTCTCTCCTTAGAGTATTAGATATTTAGGTAGTTCATATTAATATAGGGGTTCTTTGGGTAGCTTAAGATCATGTTCCCACTAACCCATTTTTCTCACAATCATTCCAAGGGTACAAAATATAGGGTTTGATCATTTCAAAAAGAGTGAAAGCTTGTGCACAAGCTCTAAGTAAATTAAAAAAGAGGTGATAGAAAACTTAGATGGTTCTAATTTGTCTCACCCAATTCCAATTGATATTTCATATTAAAAACCTATGTAAAAGTTAGATAGTATAATTGATATTGTCATCTAAATAAGATGCATGCATCTGAGGCCCTAAAATGTAAAATTCCCAAATCTCCCTAAAATACAAAATTATAAAATTTGATGACTATTCCAAGATCATGATCCAGTCCAGATATACATGTACATATAAAACTAAATAATTACTCTTTTTTATAATTTATTACAATATCAATCAATAGTTTTACTTTCTATTTTTAGTATATCTCAGTATTATAGATTTATAATATTATTTATCTAAGTTTTTAAATTAATTAACCTACTGGATATCTATTTATCACCCTTATGCTTATTCCTTTATATATTATTAACCTTATACTATGTCGACCCATCTCAATTTAGGGTTAAACATTTGGTGAACCTAACCTCTGAGTCTTCCTTTGAAAACCTATCTCCATCTAGGGTTTCAAATATCCTAAGGTTTCAACTTGCTTCGATGGATTTTCATATCTAAAAGTTTACCCCAAGGTTTTGTAATCATTTGGTTATAAGTATTTCATGTGCATATGATTTAAATTTTCTATTCCTTGATTGGAACATTTCATTCTCCAAGTAGATTCTTTTTAAAATTTCGCCTAGGTATTTTATACTAGGTTTATATACTTAAAACCCTCTTTTTGTTCACAAAAATTTGGAATGGATTTTTCAATTTATTATTTTTAGTAAATTTATACCTATAGTCCATAAATTGTACTTTTGTTTCCCTATTTTTATAGGTTTGTCTCATTTTATATTTTTTTAGAAAAAACTATATCATATTTTTTAAAAACTATACCAATAGTATAAAATGTCTATATCTTTATTATATCACATTGGAATGTTAGCATTTGTATGTATCTTCTTTTTTATTCTCATACCAATTTTAAAAATATTTAAAGTGGATAAAAAGGAATTTATTATTCCTCCTAACCCTAATGAGTGTTATATATACCATCCCTCTAATCAAGTCTATGTTATCACTCCTTCAATGGGTATGTTAGATGGTATATGTATGAATTTTTTATCTATATCACCTAGGGTTTGTGCTTGAGAATCCTTAAAATATCAAATAAAACTTATGAAAAATATAATAAAAGAGTTAAAAAATTAAAATAAATACTTAATTTCAAGGATCACATCATTGGAAAATTAGATTACATACATGAAAAATCCAAAACATGATAGTGTTAATCATGTGATTGAATCTTCATCTACCAATGTTGTGACAAACAAGGTTCCTTATCCAAATAAAAGGCTATAAAAAAACAAATTTAAATAGGTGATTAAATTATTATTATACCAAAGGATACTAATATTCCAAGTGAAAAACTAAGATAAATGCATTGAAACAAAGTGATCCAATTATCCCATCTAAGTCCTATGAGGAGATTCAAATACTATTGTGCATATCATAGAATGCATAAGCATCATAAAAATTGTTGTTTATCATTAAATAAAAAATACAAAGTCACAAAGGTAGTTTTGATCATATAATTTATAAATAAATGAATAAAATCACTCACATTTTCAATACCTTTCCTAAACCACAAGTACCAAAATAATAAATGTGTTTACCAAAGAAAATTTCAAAGAAGAAATAGTTACAAATATCAAACATAGAGAAAGAAAAGGTTCAAAAAGAAAAACCAGATAAAAAAAGATACAAATTTACCTCTTAATAATAATGACACCCAATTTTAAAAGATAATGGTTTAGAAAATTAATATTTACAAAAATTTAGTTATCATGGTCAATGATTGGGAAAACATTTGTAAGGAATAACTCATCCTATTTCCACATCTTATTAGAATGAGCATCAAGGATTGGGTTATATTGGAAAAAAAAATTAAAATAATTAAAATTTGCCTATTAAATTTTTTAATACAAAATAAAAATAACCTAAATATTAAAATGAGGTATACAAGGAAAATTATCATAAAGAACAGGAAATGAATCCAAAACATAATGTAAAATGTGTGCCTTTATATGAGGTAATTAACAATCATTCCTCAAACTACTAAATAATTAAAAATTTCATATATTGTAAGCAAGGTAAATATATGATATTTGACCTAATTTATGAATTCAATATATGTACTTAGGAACTATTTACATCTTTTGTATATAACATGGAACATGTGAATAAATATACTGCATCCAATTTGTGTGTTTGATCATCCAATGTAACGCCACACTTGGATCAAAAAAATTATCCTTTATAATACATATTAGTAAATTTTTTATGAAATATAATTCTAAACTCTAAAAACCATGGGTTAAAATAACAAAAGAAAATATATCTCAAGAAAAGACAAAAATTACAAACTTACCAAAAGAGCAAATAACTTTTTGATTTTGATATGCACACATATGAAAAATTTATTTCAGCAAATGTTATTAATTTTACACTCCTATAATATACTTATACACCCATTGAGATCATTGGATACCTTATAAAAATTCTAAATAAACAAAAGACATTAAAAAAATAAAATAAAAAATTGGAAATATTTTTATCTTTTACATGTTTTATTCTTTGCTTGTCATCTATGTTGTTAGTTCCATGTTGGTGGTAACATATAATATATTTATATATATAAATATGTATCATGCATATTTTGAGTGTGATACATGTATACGTAGGAACATGATCTATGCATTTTTAAATTTTGGTCCTTCCCTCCACTCATGTCATTTGGACATTGGGGGATTAACTCCTTTGATCATGATACATCCATGTTATATACTTGATACATTCCTTTATACATGATTATATATTTCAAAGTTTACTTAATATGTCATATAATTGACATTTTTTACTAACACATATGTCTAGGAGCTAATATGACATGTTTATATGGTTGTTTTGTTCCATGATTTTTTACTTATGCATTTCTTTGAGTGTCTTATCTTGCACTATATTACTTGTTCAATAATTTAAATGTGCTCTGTTGGTTGTGTTCCCTATGCGTATGTTTTCATATTGTGACATTTTTATATTTCATAGTTTTTTTATGTTGACATTTAAATATGGCATTTATTACTTTAAGGATATTTTACTAAATTTGTCCTTTAAATTATGTAACATTTAAACATGCCCCTTGTTTGAGGTCTCTTTGGACCTTTGTATTTTGATTTTTTTTTGAGTTATATTATGTGTATGTTATTACTTGTTGATATTTTACTATTACTATCTAGACATTTCCATGATTCAAATCATGCATATTAGGAATTAACATGATCACTTACTATGGACCTCATTGGTAATCTACCTAAACATGCTACTCTTATATGTTAGATGATATATTCACACATTAAACAGTTAGCTTATATTTTTGAGGTAAGGTGACTACTATATTATACTTACCCTCACCTCAAAATAGGTTATATTAATTTGGGTATGTCATAGATACATGTATTTCACACTTTCACAACTTTTAGATTTTAATGGTGGCATGCCAAAAAACATGGCCTCCACACTAATGAAATATTCAACATTTTAAATTTTAGTGGGGGAATGTTATGAAAAAATGTTCTCCACACTTATAAATATTTTAGATTATAGTGGGGGAATTCCATGGGAACATGTCCTCCACACTTGAAAATTTTAAAAATTGAGAAAATTACACAGCTATATGATTCAAATACACACTTGTGGTAGCATTCTATACATTAGTACCATTATTATACCTATGTTTTGACTTGAGACATAAATGAGGTGAATATAACATGAAAGATACTAATTTAAATTACAATATCAAATCATCTTATAGAACTTTAAAAAAAATATGGACTTTATCTTGCACCAGGATGGACTTTTATGGTATTTTATCGAGCCAATCTACTATGGTAGCTAGTTCACTTATGGGAAGGTTGAGGTGATTAAATAATTTAGTATTAATAGGTTATATGATGGAGTGATCAAATCATCCACTGACACTATATTAATAGTTTGAGTTGACTTGGATCACTCATGTTGACTAGTTTATAGGTATGATTGGGTTACACGGTTGAGCTAATATCAATTTCTGGGTGGCAATTCACATTTTATTCAAGGTTGGGGGAATTTTTATCTCCAATATTTATATATATTTACACTTTAAAGTTTTACTATTGTCCTAATATCAACACTAGAGTTTTAAAATAAATCATCTCTTCAAATAATTTTTTTAAAAGGCAAGATGGTTGTAGTAACAAAGGTGTACTCCTAATCTTTCTCTCTTTACTTTAAAGAATTTTATATTATTTTAATTTCATATTATATGCACTGATTATATAATATAACATGTTTTTAGTTACAATTTAATCATAGACAAATCACTTAACTAGGACTCACATAAAGAAAAGTTGTGTTATACACATTTAGCACACATTCCTTTTCCTTTAAACTAGTAATTTCATTACTAGATTAAAGGGGGGGATGTATATATTAAATATATATTATATATCACCTAAATATTTTATGCTTGGTAAGTACTTATTTTAGACACCTAAAACTAGCCACTGATAACCTCCAATCAGGTTTTTGGCTAGTTTACACATAAAATTCAAAATTTGGCCTAAAAACACTAAAACACATTAAAAGATATGAAAATAATGTATTAAAGTTCTAATTTTGGATAGGTTATCCCTAAATGGGGCATTGCAATTTATGGGATAGCTAACTTTGATCAGATCTTTTTGAGTCAAAATGCCAATTTTGCACCTGGGTGCTCAGGATTGCTCTTTCCTATCTAATATCTTTCATAAGACACATGTCTTTGTTATTTTATATTTCTAACATCCTAAATTGGAATATAGATCCAATGCATCTGACATTGCCTTCCAATTCCAATCTAGTCTAATTTTGGACCAATAATAAGGCATTATGATAAAATTGAGTAATTTTATGCACAAAGTGTTTAAACATACTTTAGAGATAATTAATCCAAGTTAGATCCTAATTAAAAATTTCCATGGAAACTTGTTGAATAGTTTGTTTTGGAAATGAATATTGAATATCTTCATCATCAGGTGACCTCATTTCTTGGGAAGACATCCCTAGGCCATAAATATCACAAATATCAAGATTCATGCCCTCCATGCCTTCCATGATGCCCTCCATACCTCTTAATTACCCCTTTTTCCAATTTAATGATGAGGATAATTATAAACTTAATTCCAAAAATTGAATTAATCCTCAACCACACATCTCAATCTCAGGATAGATGGTTTAGGCTGATTCTAGACATTTGCAAAAATCTATAAATAGGAGGCCTTAATACATAATATATAAGTTATTTTCATACAAAGTTATAATGGACAAATATCTTTAATAAGCCATTGAAATTAATTTTACCATGCCAAATTGATTCCAAGCCAAGCCACAAGCCAAAGGTGCCAAAGAGAGATGGATGTAGCCAAGCTTCCATTACCAAGGAATTCATGAGCACAAAACTAAGCAATCCACTACTACAAAGGCATTTTGAGAATCCAAGGAAGGTTAAGGAATTATTATTTTGCATTCCTTACTTTTTAGTTGTGTTTGTCATTTATTTTGTTAACTAAACTCTCCCTAGTGTTTAGGGCTAGAAATGTTATGATATTAGTGTGTTTGTTTCATTTTTTCTTCATTTTGGAACTAACAGCATACTAACCATCCTCTCTTGATTCAAATTACTAGATTCACACTTTTTATTTCTATAACTTTCATTTCAATGATCTTCTTAATACCTAGAGGTTCACATCCACTATCTCTTGTTCCTATTACTTATATCTTAGTCTGACCATATAAAATTATAATGACTAGGCCTTATGTACTTCTCAAAATTATATAAACCTACTTAATATCATCCTATACAAGTTTTGGAATTTTACCTATTTTCCATCTTCCTAGACACTTGCATCCTAGCTAAATGCCTATGTTGATACTAGCATCCTGTGTCAAACTAAGTGTCCAATGCACTAATTTCATCAAAAATAAAAATCAATAGTATACCTATGGTTAGCCTAAGTTCTTTTCTTTGAGATATTTAAAAAAATGATTGGTATATATATATATATATATATATATATACCAATCATTTTTTAAAATATCTCATAGACCCTCATTCATTCCTCACCTAACACAAACCTAATAAAAACACAAGGAAACTTACTCAAGGTACCAAATCAAGCATTCAAGTGAGAAAAACTTCCATATTCTCTCTTATTTAAATATCAATCATAGTGACAAACCATATACCTATTTGAAGTACTAAAGGAGCACTCCATGAGTTCTACTTTATAAGTTACAAGCTAGGTTACTTTATGTACTTGATTATCACACATTGTATCTTGATACATATATAAGTCCACACATAGGGTATAACTACATAAGTGTGAGTCCCTCTTAAGAGTATTAGATATGTAGGTAGTGGCCATTAATAGAGGGGTCCTTGTGTTAGCTCAACACCATGTACCCACTAATCCATTTTTACCATAGTCACTTCAAGGGTGAAAAATCTAGGGTTTAACCATTTGACAAAGAGTGATAACTTGTGTGTAAGATCTAAACACACTAGAGTAAATTTGATACAAAACTTATAAGGTTCTATCTGGTGAAACCCAAATCTAGTTGATATTATATCTAGATTAGTTTTTTCCAAGTCAAATAATATCATCAATCCAACCATCTAAATTAGATGTAAGCTTCTAAGTTCCCAAAATGCAAAATTTTAGAATTTGATGATTGTTCTAGGATCATGATCCAGTCCACTTCTAGCTTATTTTATCCCAAATATATATACATAGAGTAAATTATCTAAGTACTCTTGATTTTAATTTATTATAATATTAATCATTACTTGTACTTTCCATTTTTAACATATATCAATATTATAAATTCATAATAATTTTTATCTAAGTTTTTAAATTAATTAGCCTACTATATATGTATTTATTGCCCTTGTTCTTATTCATTTATATATTCTTAACCCTCTATTATGTTTAGCAATCTCAATTTAAGGTTAAATAGTTATAAGCTCAGTCTTGGAGATGAGATATAGATTCATAAATAAAATAAAACATTAAAATATTATAATTGGAATTAGAAAAACCGAGGTTAAAAAAGATATATAGATGAAGGGGATGAAAATGGGACACTACAAAAAATGAATATGCCAACACGAGAATGATTTTGGTGAAAACATTATTGTACAAAGGGCATTCTATGGCATAAAGCTTCCATAGTGATATGGTGAAAATAGTAATAGTGATAATATTAGTACAACCACTAATAGGGATGACTCCACTACCTCAACAAGTTTTAGATTAGAGGTAAAAGCAGGTTTTGAAGGGGCCCCGAAACCCTATTACAAAGAGCAAAAAAAAACATTAAAAAACAACAACGCCCATAGGCAACGCCTAGAAAACACTATAGAGAAGTAGCAAAATCAAGTTTTGAATGGTCCTAAAACCATCAGAGATACATCCGAACAAAACCCAGAAATAGAAGTCTAGAGAAACAACAAACAAAAACTTTCAAGTGAAAAACAAAGAACTGTACCAGTTTCTTTACCACCAAGTAGGACCAGATTATTCATCTAGTTCCAGAATCAAGTTCATGGCTTCTTTTTCTTTCAAAGTGGTTTCCTGTGTGGTAACCTCCAGCAAAGCTCCTTTTTGTGTATCTTTCTTTTTGGAACTTTGCCTTGTCCTTTTGCTGGGACCCTTTAATGCTTTGGTCTCCTCATTGGCTCGTTTACCTAAATTGATAGCTGCTGCACAAATGTTAGACGTTACTTCATCCATTTTCTTTCTGTTATCCTTTATTAACTCCCAGAGATTGATTTCGTAAGCTTTGAGCTTCACAGGGATCTCACTTAGCTGAATTTCCATGCTATTTACTTTGTTCCAAGTAGCTTTCAGAGATTCTTCCAACGTTTTCGCTTTTTTATTGAGTTCAATGATCTCCCTACACAGCTAGAAATCTAATTGGGAGGAAGACTCAGCTTTGTTGTTAACCCAAGTCATATGAGTGTAAATTTCTTCATTCTGATTCTTTCCTCTCCAATCCTCAGATTTTTTATTCGGGCTATTCCTATCTTCTTCAAAGAGGTCATCTTTGCTCTTTTGTTCCCGCTCATTGATTCCTTCTTCAATGTCCATCTCCATATTTTGAATATCTTCTTGGATAGATATTTCCTTTTCTTTCGTAGAAGTAGGGTCCTCACCAGGATCTTCCTGGACAGTGTCTTCCTCCGCCACTGTTTGGTTTTCCTCCAACTCTTCTGTTCTGGTAACAGAGTCCTCCTCAGTATTGACTTTATCCTTTTCAATTTCCTCCGATCCTTCTTTATCATTACTTGAGTTGGTTTCCCAACTCTCTGTTCCATCTTCATCCTCCGATTTTTCCTCCTCAGGTTCTTCAAGTCTCTCCCGACCCCTTCTTCTGCATTCTATTTTTTAGGACTAGGGGTCTTAATTTTTCCTCTTCTACTTACACTTTCTTTCTTTTTATTCCCTGGCAACTTATTTTTCCCCTATTTGGGATGCTTAACCAGAGCCCTATTCTTACAATAGCCTTTAATAAGCAGGATTAGGCCTTCGTGAAGAATAGGGCACAAATCCTTTTTTCTATGAGCATAAAGACTTTGAATTAGGGAGTAGCGAAGATAGAAAGGAAAAGACAAGCTGACCTTATGCCTGAAGTGGTTGAGGAAGACAAAATGGAACTTATGCACTCGTTTGCTCCTATCGTTCAGGATAAAGTACTCCCTTATATAGCTTAGGACGTCCCTCCATATCCCTTTGATCTGATCTAGCTCATAAAAGTCCCCATTTTTGACCAACTTCTGCTCCTCCTCATCCATTTTGGGGAACTTGCAAAATGCTTCGTTTGATATGCTGGTTTGCTTTGAAAATTTGATTCCTTCCATTGACAACCCTATAACCTCAGCAAGAAAATCCTCAATTAAATTTACGGTTATACCATGTAGGGTGACCCTGTCGTCAGACCAATTTTTGAAGAAGGCCATCATGATATGTGGCTTAGAGCCGTGGAGTCTTTCCATGTAGCTAGTTACATTTCCTTTCTACATAATTTTCCAGACTTGGGGTTTATCTCTCCATTCTGCACAACTCTTGGGCTCCTGCTTACGGGGTTCTCCCTTTCTTTCTCGCGCCATACTCATTTTCTTTGAAACTCGATTACTGTGGATGTTACCCTGGATCCTCCTGCTGTCAAGTTGATTGGGACGTCGAATTTGTTTCTGGCTTTTCAGGATCCGCTTCTCCCTATAGAGGGCCTTGCTTTTTAATAATTGGGTTCCTTTCCCCATGCTACCACTCCTCCTACTCATTAGGATTTTATTACACTCCAATCCTCCCTTCTTTCGCATGTGTGGCATCGAGACGAATGATAGCCCTTAAGTCCACGTTCCTTACTAAGGTTTCGTCCCATCTCACTTTTTTCCCTTCTCGGATAGCACAATTGGCAAGCCAATCTGCAACTCCATTGGCTTCGCGGTAGGTATGGGTTATTCTTATTTCTTCAAATTTGTTCAATAATGTTTTCATCTCCTTTACCTTATCCTCTATGGTCCAAGACACAATATTCTTATTATTAAGGATATTTATAACATTCAAATAGTCCCCTTCAAGCCACAATTTGGAATATCCAGAGTCCACAGCTAATTTAAGGGTCTAGAGGGCAGCTGTAGCTTTAGCAATGTGGCAATTAGATATGCCAATGGGAATTGCAATAGCATTAATAACCCTTCCCACATGGTTTCTCAGTACCCCACCACAACCAGCCTTACCACAACAAGTTATATATGGTGAGAGGATTTATTTCAAAAAATTAAGAGTATATGATCATCATCCACAACACTTATATCTTATGTTGGAAGTGGTAGCACCTATAAAACACATAATGTACTACATAAATTATAGATAATTAAATCACTATATTAAAACTTACCCTTCTATATATGTGTTCATAAATATACATGATATAAATAAGAGAAAAGTAGAAATCATATATCAAATTCCTTTACCAGAATTACCAATGAACAATGTTAGTAAACCATAACCTGGAAAATAGTATCAATCACCCCTTGCAATATAATTTTTTTAATATCCTAATTCTCCACCATAATAATATAATAATAATTAAGGAGGATACAAAGGTGGTGGCTAGGGTGAATATAAATGAGCATATTTCATTAGGGGAACCTACCAAGTGGGGATATGATACAATTATAATTATAACAAGGGTTATAATTAGGAGAGACCCCAACTAACATGTTATAAATGCAATAAGGTGGGGCATATTACTATAAATTGTGATGAAGAATAAAATATGGAGTTTGGATTCTACTAAGAAAGAGGTACACATGACTCATTCTTATGTCTTAATGTGTCATAATTAACAAAAATGGTGGGATAAAAATTGAAGAATTGGTAGAATCTCCTCCTAGGAAAGGGGTGAAACATCTAAATAATATGTTAAAATTTTAATATATGAAATAGAAGTTCAATTTAGTTCATCATGGAAGGATAAAGAGAGAAAAAATAGAAGAGGGAATTTCATCCCATAGACCAATAATGTCAGAAAAAACAAGATAGTGTTAGAAAATAATAAGAGAATAAAAAGAGAGGCCATATAAAAAGGCTCTCCATATCATGAACAATGATGCACAAACACAAGTAATGGTAACCACCAAAAGTGGGAATAATATGGGGAAGGGTAAATAAATGGCCATTCACTCTAATACAAAATCAGACATAGATGTTGAAGGTGAGAAACATAGTATCTATGAACATGACCACGCTATAAATAAAATTAGGAAAATAATAAAAAAGAAACAAGATAAGCATTAGATTAAACTAGCCTATTTTGATGAATATGAGGTTGAAGACCTGAAATTAATAATGAGATTGTTTAAAAAAGACCTACTAGCTAAAATAATTTATTTATATAAATATTAGAATAAAAGAGAGAGATCATCAAGTATAGAGAATTTGGAAAAATAAAAAAATAGAAAGAATGTATTTAGAAAAAAATATAAAAGTAAGAAGACTATTCAAGAGTTAAAGGAAACACTTTTAGACCTTCGTATAAATATAAATATGTTACTATAGATAACATGGTTATTGTTTGGGAAACAAAAATTACATGTAGTAGTGTATGACGTTTCCATGGATGATGGTACTCTACGCTCCCCAATTAGGACTCTGTAAAATATTGAATTTGATTTTATGGGATAAATAAGAAGGCATATTTTGAGCTAATTGATATTTATAATACTAGATATCTAATAATTTTTACTTGGAATGGTTTATAGATTTTAATAGATCATAATATGCTAAAGAGGAGGAAATTTCATTTAATAAAATAGGCTTAGTAGTCCATTTTAGGTTGGAGGCAAGAATGATAGTGCCATGGTAAGAATAAATATGGATTAAAGATGAGGATATTGAATTTTATGACCTTATTGACATGTATATTCTTAATAAAATTACAATAATAGATGATGACTGAAAACTAAATGATGAGGGGAACTGATAGTGGAAGAAGAAGGAAAAACACCCTTAGGAGATTAAATTGAAGCTTTTATGTATAGTGAACTAGAAACCACAGTGTGGAAGGTATTTTTCAAAATAAAACACCATACAAAGGAAAAATCACCATCACATGAGAAAATCTAGTACCGAAGGTAAGAAGAGTTCACCACGTAGAATAAGCTTCATATAAAAAACTACCAAAATTTTAAAGAATTATACTAATTCACGAGTAGTTACAATAGAAAACAAGTATATTTATATAAGAAGAGTTAATAATGAAATTCATTGATGATATACTCATGATTACTTACAAAAAATGGTGGAATACCCATAAATCAACCATTCAAACATGGAAAACTTTCTACATTCCACTAAAAAGAAGGTTTTTAAATTCAAATTATTATTTTCTATAAATAAAAATTTATACACCATCCCAAGATCACATCTTAACACGTGAAAAAGTATGGAAAATAAGATATTAAATACATAGATGCTTGTGGGAATAATTATTTTACTAGACGTTACATTTTTTTACAAAAACATAGTACCTACATCAAGAGATGCATCAAGGAACAAGTAAATGGGTAATCTTAAAAATGAATTTTTTTAGGACTTTCAACTTTTGGGATTTGAATGCTATATTTTTTCACTCACTATAAAATATAAAGACATTTTTACTCATGAATAATCAGCCATAAAGAAGCAACTTTCAATATTTAAAACAAAAAAAAGATAGGACATATGGTTAATTAGTATTCGATTGGAACAATTATAAGAGAATTTCTAAAGATGAAAAAAAAAATAGAAAAACATAAAATAACTTTAAAACATGTATTATTTCCATAATATTATAAAACAAGAAGAGGATGAGGAGGAAAAATTGGAAAATATAAAAATAGTCATTGAAGAAGGAGAGAGACAACTCCTTGACACCATGGAAGACAAAACACAATACTTATACCCACATTTTAAAATTATAGAAGATAAAATAGCCACAAATAGAAATCCAAATAAAAAAAATTAGGTAATTATTGTGTATAAAAAGAGATGGAAAATATGATAGAATTACTAAGGGAATTTGAAGATTTATTTTGAAGAACATTCATAAATCTCAAAGGAATCAAGGAATATGTGGGTACTATGAATATCCAATTAAAAGAGGGTATCAACCCAGTACGTAAATGACCATAAAAATAAATTATATTTTCAAGGTGAAGGTCAAGATTGAATTTGATAAAATGTTAGTTGGAATAATTATAACCCCTATGTAAGATACTAAATGGATAAGCACCATACTAATTCATAATAAGAAAATTGACGAGATGTGTCTATGTTTATTATAGATAATTTAATGTGGCATGTATTCATGATCCATTACCAACACTATTCATTGAATAAATATTAGAGAGAATTGTGGGAACATAAATATATTCATTCACTAATGGATTTTTAAGGATACCATTAGATCAAAATAACACTAGAGAATAGATAAGAAACTACATTTTCTACATAATGGGGATCCTTTATGTATATAATAATGCCATTTGTATTAAATAATGCACTAGAAGTGTTTATATACATAATGGAAAATGCATTTTTATATTTCGTACATTAATTTTTGGAAGTGTATCTTGATGTTCATGCACTTTGGAAGGTGTTTTAAGGATGTAAATAATTGAAAATTTATCTACATCTTAAGAAAATCATATTTTCTACACCTTTTAGGATTTTATTTGGACACAATATGTAAATGAGGGTGGATGGTAGACCCACTTAAAACTACCATAATCATAAACCTAACACCACTTAAAACACAAATGGAGGTTAGAGCCATCTCGAGGTTTATTTGATATCATGATAGATTATTAATAGTTTATACAGGTATAAGTGCACCCATAAAAAAGTTGTTTAATAAGTGGTATAACCAACCACTAGATTGGTCAAGATAATATAAGGAGTCCTTAACTAAATTCAAGAATAAAATCATAAATGCTCTAATTTTTTTGTTTTCAGATTGGAAAATCTCATTATACATACATATGGATGCCTTAGGCATTGTAATAGGAGTAGTGCTAGCAAAACCCCAAATAAATATAGATCATTCAATTTCATTTGCTAGCAAAAAATTATCAAAAGTTTAAATAAATTAATCCATCACAAAAATGGAATAACTTTTTATGTTTTACACAGTGTAGATATTCAAGCATTACTGATTATAAACTCATTTTATATTATTTACAGATCATGATCCACTTAGGTATATAATAAATAGACTAATAATATAAGGAATAATCTAATGATAGCTTATGTTGTTACAAGAATTTGATTTCAAAATTATGATGAAACCTAGGAAAGTTAATAATGGATGCAAATACCAATCAAGAATAACTATAGGGGAGGATATAAGATCAATTGAGGATGAGTTTCCTAGATCTAACTTATTATACATGGAACGAAACCCAAAATATATGGAGGGAATCGCATAATTTTTATCCAATGAAGATTTTCTAAATATTATGATATATTTTATAAGAAAATTTGATGATCTAGGTATTTCCTTTTACACTAATTGAAGGAGGATTATACAAGAAAGGAAGGGATGGGATACTATGAAGAGTGGAACTACCACATGAGATACATACTATCTAAATTAAATTCCATGATGGATTTATAATAGGGCATAACTCTAGAGAAGATACATGGAATACTGTATTACTAGTAGGGTTATTATGGACATCCTTTTTTAAGGATGCACATCATTACACAAGAAATTATGACATGTCATAGGGTGGGAAAATTAAGTTCTAGAGATGAGATGCCCCTCTTTTTAGTTTTAGTGCTATATCCATTTGATAGATGAACGATTGATTTATAGGTCCCATCAAACCTACAATAAGAAAAAACAATGTCAGATTCATTATTACTAGTACTGAATACCTCATAAGATGGGTAGTAGTTGTGCTAAAAAAATATTATACCATGAAGACTGCTATAAACTTTATCAATGAAAACATAATTACAAGAATTTAATTCCCATTAAACATAATGAGTGATTAGAGTAAGCATCTTTTTAATCACATAATTATGAAACTACTTAAACATTTTCTAATTAAGTATCACATAAACACTCCTTACCATCCTCAATCAAATGAAACTGTTGTGTAATTTAATAAGGTATTAAAAAAGGTACTAATATAAAAGTATGAAATATATATATTAGAGATTAGGATACCAATATACTGATAGTATTGTGTGCTTACCTTACTAATTGAAGCAATTGACTAAATATTTTCCTTTACAATTAGCCTATGGATTATAAGCAGTGGTGCCAATTGAGTATATGCTTCCAAGTTTGAGACTTGTGGAATAATTTAGAATGAGGGGAAAATATTCCATTCAGTAAATATTGATATAACTAGAAAAACTATATGATTAGAGATTATTAGCCTCAGATAACCAAATATAAAATAAAATATGCCAAAAATCTTGGTATGATAGACATATAAAAGTGAAGGAATTTCAGATTGGGGACAAGGTTTTGCTATATGATAAAAAGTATAAAAATTTAGGTAAGATAAAAATAACATGGTTGGGACCCTATATAGTTGAAAATATTTTATAATTAAGAATAATCAAGCTAGGCACATTTGCAAACATGATGAGACAAGGATTTGTGAATGTATCCCAACTAAAATCCTACACCATAAAAAACTATGGTGGAAGGTAGTAAAAAAAATGAGATAACTAATAAAGTAACACTATCCTTTTAGCTAGGTTATTTTTAGTACAAAGTACCAAGGTTACTTATACTAGTGCTCAAGTTTATGGTTGTAAATCATGTCACCACTATATTAGGTTGACACTATCTTCCTAGATGGGATAGTTAAATAAGGCTATTAAAGTATCCTGAAAACATCCATCTTAATATTTGGTTATTTTATTATATTAGAATAGCCTACTAGGATAAATAAGTATAATAGGAAGTATAAAAAAATTATGTTGAAAAAACATTAGAAAAATATAAACATAAATTTGAAAAAAATACATATAACAGAAAAAGGGAGAGAAAAACATAGTTAGAAATCTAAATACATATAGATTAGAAAGAAGATAATAAGGAATATATGGATTATATGTGAAATTAAAATATGATCTTATGGTAAGAAATAATATATGGTGGTAAAAACATGGTTAAAAATATGAATAAAGCTGTTGGTCATTCTTTCTATAGATATAGAAAATGGACGTAAGAAAAATATGCTAGTGCAGAATAAAATAACACAAAACTATAAGATAGATAACATTTTATAATACAAAAGGGTACCATAGACACATAATTAAAATAATAAAAATCCACATTAATAGAATAAAATCATAGATAGTGGCGATAGAAAGGACTAAATAAAACATATTAATAATGAACTAGGTTTCCACAAAACTATTAAATTGATCAAAATATCTTCAAATAAGCTCAAATAGATAAAATGGGTTAATGGAGGTAATTAAATAGTTATAAAATATTTTAAAATAATGATGTCACATCAAATAAGCACAAAATAAATGAACAAAAATCCATATGATTACGGGATAAAGAAAGCAAATGGAAGGATCAAACATAAACAATATATGTGACTAATTGCATTAAACAACTCATTGTGATTAACATATAGATCAAGTAGGATATAAACAATGGTTTCACTAAGCATAAAAATTAAAAAATCATTTGAGCACTGACACTATGCAAAATATTCTTTCATGAAGTGTTCATACTTTGTTAAAAGATAATTTATTAACTACTTAGACAAAGGAATAAATGTATATCCCTCATGTTATCATAATTGAATAGGTTAAGCAACACAAATAAAAGAATAATTCTATCAAATCAAAAAATCCATATCCCTTGGGTGAATTTTTAAAATTCCCCTCTCTCATCACATATGTAGAAGATACATACCGATACAACAAAACACATTTGGAAAAAATTGATCATATGAATTTTGAGGTAAAAAGAAGTGTGATTATGTAATTAAACCTAAAACACTAGTATTTATAATATAAAAACTAATATAGAGGAATTCTATATCTAAAAATAGATGCATGGAGACATTTTTAATACTTTGATGTTATGACAACCATGACCAAGGTGGTAATCAGTAGATCACATGAGGATAATTTATTTTTAGATCAATAATACCACATCACACCATATGTGATTCAAAAAGTTATAGGCCTTCTAAATTAATTGATTTCCACCTAAAATTATGATCACAATAAAAATATGATAACCAACTCTCTATCTATAGTTATTGGGATAAAATTTAATAACCAAGCTTTACCAATTCATAACACGAAGGATTTAAAGTTTAGATTTTTAAGAAAGGCTATCACTTACAGGGTTTATTATACAAATAGGCATGAATAAAAAATAAAAATAAGTGTTAATATAACATATGACATGATCTCCATCAGAATGCAGTATGACTTGGTTACTAATTTGCATGAATAACACATAGAAAAATCAAGAAAGGTAAAATTGTCTACAACTTCTACTATGGTTATGTTTTTCTATTAATTTCAATATACTTATACACACTAATTCATGACATGAAGGGTGGATATAATTGAGTCTATATTCCTCCATAGGATAAATATTAGTAGCTATAATGAAAGATATCCCTACAATACAAGAAGCAGATTTTTTTTACAATTGGACAAAATGACTACGAGTATGATAGAAGGAAGATTTTGAATTTTAAATTAAATTTTATAAAACTAATACACACAATTTTAATTTATTATATACATATAAAACATATTTATTTATATCTATTCTTTAAAATCAATACCCCTTCCACCTCTACCTTATTATTATATGCAGGAGTCTATTATGTGTGGTCATTATATGCAAGAGTCTATTATTATATTCTAGGGCACACCTATTTTTTAGTGAATTATGTATGGGATCCAAATATGAGGATGAATAATATGAGGCCATCAAATATGACACATAGGGAGAGATAGAAACATCTCAACATCAACTTAGTGCTTGTAGATCCTCAAGGATAAGAAGACAAGTGATTAACTTAGAAATGTTTAATGAAGAATAAGAGGAGGATGATATGAATACATTTGTAGTAAATAAATTTTACATGGTTGAGGATTTGGGATAATAAGAGATGGTGGCAAAAGGAACTCCTCCTTACTCCATGTGAAAATTATATCATTTTGAGAATAGTTTTTACAAAAAACCAAGAGAAAAATTTAGAGTAAAATGTAATAAGAAATGTCACATACAATATCTCTAGTAGTCAAACAAACTTTGGAACAAATGAGTAGAGTGAAAATAGATTAAAAAAATCCTCTCCACACCTATAATTTAAGGGTAAGATGAAGTATAAAGTAGTAAAATCAAAGGACCAGGGTAAAACCCTAGTGAAATATTTAGAAACTAAATCATCTAAAATATGAGATGAATAAGAGATAAAGGTGGATGAATAAAGAGAGATATCCATAGAGGTATAAATAATTTATTATGTGTCTACCATATCAAGGGTGGGATACATAAGGTGGGAAACCTACATAAAAATATAGATACCATAGGTAAAATAGGGTGATCGAGAAATCTTGGACTACATTGAACTTAGTCCCTATGAGATGGATGATGCGTTAAGCATCATTATAGAGTATATATAGGATATCTTAATACATACAAAGGAAATAAGAAAAGAGGCCAAGATTATAGTTGAAAAATATCAAGAGGAGTCTCTAAGAAAAGCTACCACATAATCACAAATGTCTCTTGTGGACTAGGAAAAACTAAGGCAATTGCAATGAATGGAGTTGAGAACTAAGTAGAAGACATATTTTATCTTTGAATCTCTATAAAATAAAATATATATATATATATAAAGGAAAAGAGATATAATAAGATATGATATAAAAATTTAATAAATTAGAATAGGAACTAATAAAAGAAAACTAATGAAATCTAGGAGATTACAAATTAATCCACCAAATAGGATAGAAAACTATTTCAAAAAGAAAAGGTGGAGAAAGAGGAATCACAGTGGAAAAGAATATAATCAGAAGAAACACAAATAAGACTATAATCATAATAAATTAAAAAAACTAAAAATGAGAAATAAAATAAAATAAAGGCTAAGGAAAAGAGATAAATAGAAGAGGAAACATATAAAAAAACTTATAGAAGAGGAGGAGAATTAAAAAGATCAAGAGAAAAAAAGGAAAGAAGGAATAAAAGAATAAAATGGAAAATGAGGAAATAAAAATACAAGAAATAACTAGAGAAAAATGGAAGAGGAAAATAATAAACAACTGGTATAAACAACACAAAAAGGAGGATAAGTAGAAACAAAAAATGGAAAAGAATAAGGAGACAAAATAAAATTAATCCATATAAAAAATGGAAGGAAAAAAGATCAGTATAAATGCAAAGGACATCACCCAGGTTACCACACCTAATACTCTAAGTACGATGATGTTAGGCCATATAAATATTAAAAACCCTATGGATCCACTAGCATTAATCAAGGTATAAATGGTGAAACATAAACAATATATTTCCATCATTATAGTTCCTTCAATATTTCCTCACTATATGAGGGAAATTATGATATCTCTACATAATCTCACCATAATTGATAAAGATATGGTAGGATAGATTATTATCTAGAACATTACAGGGGATTGGATGATAAGGTGTGTAAACTTGTAATAAGGCATTAATAAGAGTTTAGCTAACTTGACCACCACATTACCATAATTTGATATGGATACAATTCTTCTAATAAAACAATAATTGATGGACATAATGGAAAATTTAATTACTCACTCAGGGTCCATGGTGGATAAAATCCTCATAAAATTAAGGTTAAATAAGAGTATAAACATGAATTCTTAGGACCAATTCTAGGATAAAATGAGGGCAAAAGAATAGAGTATAAGAAGCAAGTTAACATAATGAAGGAAAAACTAGAATATGAAACCACTTATGTTTCTTATTCACTTAGCTCACCTATATGGATCAATGATAATAAAAATGAGTTAGATGAAATGGTGAAAGAACTAAGTTTAGCCTCAAGTAGATTCAAACCTCATTCGTATCTTTGATAATAGAATGGGATAAGATGATATCCTTACATAATTATTATAAATAAATATAGTCATAATGGATATATATATATATATATAAGGAAATGGATGACTATGGATAGTACTTGAGTAAAGAAATGGATAATGTAGACACCTAAAACTGGCCACCAATAACCCCCAATCAGGCTTTTGGCCAATTTCCACCCAAAACACACAATTTAGCTTAAAAACACTAAAACCCATTAAAATATGTGAAAATGACATATTCAAATGTTGATTTTGGCTAGGGTATCCATAAATGGGGTAATGCAATTTATGGGCCAACTACCTTTGATCAGATCATTTTGAGTTAAAATTCTAATTTTGCACCCACATGCTCTAGACTGCTCTTTCTTATCAAATCTTCTATACAAGATGCATACCTTTTTTATTTTTTGTTGGTAGCATCCTAAATGGGAATACGGTTCCAATGCATCTAATGTGGACTTCCAATTTCAATTGAGTCAGATTTTGAACCAATAATAAGTCATTCTGATCAATTTGAGTAATTTGTGCATAAAGTGCTTAATCATGCTTAAGAGCTAATTAACCCAAATCAAGGCCTAATAAAATATTCCATGGAAACTTGTTGAATAATTGTTTTTAGAAATGAATATGGAATATATGTATCATCAAGTGACCTCATTTCTTGTTAAGACATCCCTAGGCCATAAATGCCACAAATATCAAGATTCATGCCTCCCATGCCTCATCAATGCCTTCCATGATGCCCTCCATGCCTCTTAATTGACCCTTATTCTAATATCATGATGAGGATAAATACAAACTTAATTCCAAAAATTGAATTAATCCTCAACCATACATCTCAATATTGAGATGGATGGTCTAGGTTGATTCCAAACATTTGAAAAAATATATAAATAGGAGGCCTCACAAAATCATTTCTAAGCTATTTGGGTGCAAAGTTATAATGAAAAAATATATTTAAAAAACCATCACAACTAGTGTTACCATGCCAAATTTATTCCAAGCCAAGACAAGCCAAATCCAAAGGTGCCAAGGAGAGATGGAGGTAGACAAGATTCCATTGCCAAGGACTTCATGAGCACAAGCCAAGAAAACCACTACTACAAAGGCATTTGGAGCATCCAAGGAAGGTGAAGGAAATATTGTATTTTATTCCTTGATTTTTAGTTGTGTTTATCATTTTCTCTTATTAAATAAGCTCTCCCTAGTTTCTAGGCACAGAGATGTTATGCTATTAGTGTGTTTATTTCACTTTGTTTTCATTTTGGAACTAACACTATCCTAACCATCCTCTCTTGAGTCAAATTCATAGATCACATAATGGTGTGCTAGATGGGACTAGATGCATCTCACACCTAAAGGAGATCATTTTGAAACACTAAAATATTTATTTGAGCCCTTAAAACTCTTACAAATTGATTTTCTAACTTTATTTTATCATCTTTGGTTGCCACAGTTTTTACATAGTAATCGACATCGACAAGTAATACCAACATCGGTTACTTAAATTAACTGACATCAATTAAATTTTGGTTATCTAGAGTAACCAACATCAGTGGAAATAACAAATGTTAGTCACTATGTTTTTCCAAAAACATAGACCTGAGAACTACTTTTTCAAAGTTCATTATTTAAAGATAAAAAGAGCTTCAAAACTAGAGGACAAGATAATATTTTTTTCTATAGAATGAAGATTGATATTTGTTTAAAACATGTTTAAATCACCTTTGGATGCTTAAAATCAATTAGGAATCTTTTTTTGGGTGTTAACAAAGGACTTAGATGCTTTGGTGAATATTTTCAAAGTTTACAACTAAGACCAAGGGGTCAAATGAACACCACCAAACTTTTCATTTAGGTTTAAAATTGAACACACTTGTCAATTTTTATTTACAATAGTTTTTTAGTTAGATTTTGTTTGGAAAAAAGAGAAATATTGTGGGAATTCTCTTCCATTTGTCCCCTATAGGGAACCCTTGGAATTAAACTCACCATTCCTATTGTAAATAGCCTAGTCCAAGGCTTAGAAATAAAGTCATCTAAAGCACTCCCTAAAAACTTGTCAAAGTTTGGGTGACCTTGAAAATGACCCTAAAGTATTTATATTTCATGCTTTATTTATTTTTTATGCATCTTGGATTATGAAGGAGACTTCATCACCTCCCACAAGTTCTTTAGGGAAGCTTTGACCTCGGGTTTCATCTCTTGGCATTGACTTCATTTGGCTCCTTTGGAGTTGCACATGGGATGTAGTGGCACTTTGGACAACGTACTATACTGAGTAAACAATAAGATGTAGTGGTTACAAAAAGGACTAGACCTTTTTGTAAAAATCCAAGTGATACTGACCCAAAATCATTGATTTTATTTTGCATTGTTTGGTGTGAAAGTCATTGTGCAATTGATTCCTCTAGATCATTCAAAAACTTATTAGATATTACATAAATCCCCACTTGCCATAGAAGTATTATTGGTGAAAGGTGTACCTCAAGTGTCACAATATTGTCATTTGAGAGAAGTGGGGGTGTAAAAACCCTACTATATAATACACATTTACTTTTGGATGAACACTTAAAATCCTCTCAATTGACTTATATTGATGAATTCCAACAATACCAAGCAACCTTGTTAGTTTAGGATATAAGAATAATTAATTAGTTAGTCTTGTCCTAGATTAAAGTCTTTTCTGGATTCAAAACCTAGTTTAAACAAATAATCCAAAACCAAACACGTAGTCCAAATTCTCTTTTTAATTAATAAGGATTATGCTGTCTATGTGAGATCATCAATTTACCTTGTTTAAAAATTTCATCAAAATATTGAGACTCATATCATCCACTTTGGCATAGTTATACTGCCCAACTGAGTCTAAACCTTTACCAATGTTATTTAAAGTCCTTCACTTATAATCCAAATTTAGAATTACACCTTTACAAGTTCATAGGGTGGATGTGTTAAGTGGGTTCACCATTTTCACTAAACTTGATGGAACTTAGGTTTAATTTCCAATTTAGGTTGAATGTGGTTTAAGACTCATAATCATTATCATCACTTAATACACTTAAGCCATTTTGTGCTAAACACTTGCACTTTAAGTCTATACACCACAACATTTTGAGTCAAGAAAGGTAGTGTTATGCTATCAAAATTATAGGAAAATATCTTTGCCTTAGAGAGTTTTTGAATCAAACATTTTTTGTCACAATTTTTGGGTAGTATAAGATCATTACACTACCCAAAAAATTTCAAACATTGTTTCATAGACCCTCTTGCATAGAGTTCCAAAATTTTTCCTACATTTTTAAACCAATACAAATGTACTTTTGTGATATTTTATCTAAAATGGTTATACTATTCACTTTTGTCTAGCTTGTTTGTCTAAAAGGACCCAGTTTTATACCATTTTTTATGAGAAAATAAACTATAGCTAAAGTGCCTTTTATTTCATACCTTATACCTAGTTGACCAAGTTCATGTCTAATAATCAAATTCCTAGTGTTTGTTAGAATTTTTTCAAGTCCGTTAGATTAAAATTTTCATCTATTTTTAAATTCTAGATTTTGAAACCATTTAGCCAAGAGTCCTAGCACATGCCTTGTTTAAGCCTATCTTTTGACACCATGTTTGGCCAAAAGATCTAGAAAATTTTAAATTCCTACATTAGACTGATTTGAAGCACTTCAACCTTAGAGTTTGGCATTTTGATTTTAGGTTTATTTACTTGATTATCTTAGTGTGAATAGTGAAACATTAAATATTCTATGTTAGCTTCTTTCCTCACAAAACTTTACATAAACTTGTTGATCCTTTTGAAAAACCTAGACCAAGTTAAAACATCATCCAATTTAGACATTGTCCTTTTTTTAATTTTATAGAACTCTTTGATCTTTTATCACAAAAGCATTGACTATGGATCCCAACATGTATTCCTACACTCATAGTGGACTCATATACAATCCAGGGATTAGTAATGTGGTTGTACAAGAATAAATGGTGTAAGACCCCTATGTGGATAATATTGCTTCTGAGATGGATTCTTATCCATATTATAATACTTAATCAAGGGAACAAGGCCAAGATCCATTAACTAATTTTTTGGTTAACACACTACCTTACATAGAACAAGACCAAGAGTAAACCATGTAATACCTAGCTACAATAAATGTAGTGGACAAGTTGGTACTTAAATATTCATATTCTACTAATACAACTTCCACATATGATCCATTTTTTTAGAGTCATTTTTTAGAGAACAAAGAAGAGATCTTGGTTAGAGCCATAGAGGCAGGGACTAAATTTTTAGTAAACTTTCCCCATGAAAATTTACCAAGTCTAGTAAGAGTGACCCATAATATCATTTATGATCAATAGACTTCTTCTAGCAATCTTATGGATCTAGTCAAAATAATGTACCAAGATCCTAATATATCTAAAGCACTTTAACTAAATACAAACAACATATCAAACCTACCTGAATCTAGCACATGATTTCAATAAGATGAACATGGTAAGTAAGCCTCTCACTAACCTAGTTCCTTCAACAAGAGTGTTGATAGAGTTAATTGGATAAGATAATCTGAATTCTGACCTATTTATACAAACCACTTTAATAGATAACTTGATTCATGTTCCCATTATTGAATAAGTATCTTCAGCCTCTATATGGAATAGTGAGCCAAGCATAGTAGATAATGTGCAAAAAACATACAATCCTAATAAAATTAGTACTAATACACAAATAACTAGCCAAAAACATGTGATTGTAGTTAATCCCATGAGTAGATCATCATACTAGGGAGTAGGGGTTTCTACACCCTAGCCTCAACCAACTGCATCCTTGAGTGTACAACCTACAGGGTTAGGTAATTAAACAATGGCCAATGTCACACCTCAATGATAGAATATGATGAATCCTACTCCCCCTCAATAGGTAGTGAGTAGTATTCCATAATATCAAACATAGTCTAGTGTATCAATGCAATAAAGGATGAATACATTGTCACCTCAATCAGGGGCAACAAATGTTTCATCCCACTAGGTAATGATGAACATATCTCTTTAGTCATATAATAATATGCCAATCCAAAACCAAGCAATGACTAGTAAACAACATGCAAATATTAGTCAATGACAAATTTTGAATCTACAACCTACTTTCACTTCTTCATAGGGATTCATGCAATAAGGAGGTCCTTATGTTTCTTAGTTACATATTAGATAACCATTGGTTCAAAATGTGCCACAAATCTAGAGATAGTGTCTTGGTCTAAAAGTTCCCACTCAATAACAAGGTTTGATTAGTTGGCAACTTGTCCCTTTTCAACCACAATAGGCATAGTATAATTATATCCCTCCATACTAACCACAAAATCCCCCAAGTCAAACTCATCTCCAACCCAAACCAAAATGTCACCTAACCAAATGTGCAATTTCAAGTACATCCCAATCCACATATGCATATTCCTAGTCTATTCTCTAACCAAACAAATATAATCCAATAGGTATCTCCATCATACCTTGGTCAAAGTGTTCCATTTGTGACCTCCCAACCATCTATCCAAACCCAAATTCTCCCTCAAACTAATATTCCATCCTATTTCCTATCCCAAGAATTGCAATAGATGAAGGATGCAATTGCTACCATTCAAGCTAGGAAGTAGACCAAAAAGTTTAAAATGGATGAAATATGTTCCTATCCATTCAACATAGAGTATTTATAGATACCATTTCCTCCAAGATATGGACCACCAAAATTTAATAAATACAAAGGGAAAGGTGATCATAAGGCTCATTTGACTGAATTCTTTATCGTATGTTAACCAGTGGCATATAACGATAGACACCTTTTGCTTTTGTTTCTAAGGAGCTTGGCTGGATATGCCTTGGAGTGGTTTCTAAATTTTCCCATGAAATTGGTAGTATATTTTGATGATCTTTTTAATAATGTTGTGTATCACTTTTCCTATAATCTCGAACATGAAATTTAATTAGTGGACTTGACAAAAGAAAAGAAAAAAGTTAGGGAGAGTTTTATGAGTTATTTACAGCAATGGAGAGCCCTTGTAATCCATTTTACCCACAATTTACTAGATAAATAATTATCCCTTGTGTTTACCAAAAATTTACATATTGAGACAGCTTACAATCTGGAACTACAATGTGTGCATATGTTTAAAGAAATCCTTGATAAAGGTTTAGTGATTGAGAGGGAGATCATCAATAAAGGAGTCATCAAGATTAATTTAACTAATCAAAATCAAGGTACCAATCAGGGAAATGACCAACATCCCATCCAAGTATAAGCATCACAACAAGCATAAGCCAATAATCATGAAAGACTAAAGTAATTCCACCATAATAGGAATGTTATGGAAAATGGAGTAATCAAATCTCATCATGTATAAACTATATAGACATAATTTGCACTATCTTTTTAGCTTAATCCTACCTAGAAACCTCTCCAACCAATGTCACAAGCAAAATAGCCAAAACCTGCACAATAAATATAGTAGTTGTTATCATTAAAAATCCCTCCTTTTAGGAGAACCATGCCTACACATCATGTCTTTAGTGACCTAGGAGAACCTATTGAGTCTATATTTCACAAGCTTGTTACCACTAATCTGATTAGTTGGCCCATACCAAAGCATTATCCACAAGGCATTCCTTATCTTGATTAGTATTATGAAAATTTATTATGTGACTATCATTAGGTCAATGGGTATAATCTATGAAGATGTGTCCAAGTCAAGCATTTAACTAAGAATATGATGGATAATGGGGAGATCAAATTGGAAAATGGTGCTTCCACTTCCAATCAAACTCTTGGGATATATCAAAACCCATTTCTTCAACATAACAATCAACAACAACAACAATGGCTAGTGTAGTAACAAAATCAAAGGCTAAACTAACAGAACCAATAAAATTAGAAATAGAACCTACAATGATAGAATAATGGACAAAACTAAGGTTAAAATGGTAAAAACCAACAAACCTACAATGTAATTTCACATGACCATAATAAGGTTTTAGGTCATATTACATGGGGTAGCATTAATACCATGTCCATTAATCCTAGACTAAACACTAATCAGCCTAGACCATTGCTAAACAAAAATATTCAAAAAAATCACATGGATAATTCTTCTTTAACCTAGGAGTGCATATAGGCAAACTAGAAAACTAGGATTTCCCTTTTTAGATCTTATAGTGACAACTTGTCCTTGCCATGTGAGCACATGCAATTGCATCGATAATTGAAACTTATCCTATCTAGTCCCACACCATTCCTAATAATAGTTAGCAATAATGGTCCAGTATTTATTCCTAATTATGTAATCATAACTTGAAGGTTAAAGATTACTATCCCAAGCCCAAAACCATTTTACACTTTACCTGTCATCTAACCAACCATTCAACCTCAGAATAAACCATTCATTACTAAACAAGATAAGAATTTGGATATTGTGGAACAATTACAAAAGACACCATCATAAATTATTATTTTAGATTTGTTATGAATGTCAATAATCCACAAAAACATCTTCAATGAGTTTTTGACCCAATCCACTGTTGCTAGTGACATATCCCCTGATAAATTTCAAGCTTTGGTTAGACACCTAGGTCTAGCCCAATAAGTCACATTCAACCAAAGTGATATGTCTTCCCTTGGCCCACTCCATAATAACCCATTGTACATAGAAGTTTGTATCAAATATCATAAATTGAAATGTGTCCTTATAGACAATAGATCTATCCTCAACATAGTGTATTTAAATCTCATTAAGATTCTTGGGTACACAATGATAGATATCTAGCAAAAAACAATAACTATTAAAGCCTATGATAATCAAGAAAGAGAGTCACAAGCCACCATTAGTTTGTCAATTATCATTGGGCCTTTAACCCATGATACACTTTACCATGTGTTGGATCTTGAGTTATCATACACCATTCTTCTTGGTAGGCCTTGATTACATGAGATTCATGTAGTCCCATCAACACTACACCAATGTATCAAGTTTTCCCACTCAGGGATGGAACTAAATATTCTAGGAGATTTACACCCATATGAACACTGCAAGATCTTGAATCCAAATTCCAAAGCTATAATTATTAGTATAGTATGAATACAAGTTCTAAGCAGGATAAAGGAAAAGGAAAAGATATACTTATTGATCCTTCATCAAATAATTACATATATCCTAATACCTTTAATTCCCTTTCCTACATACCACCTCCTAAAGCTTCTAATCATTTCACCATTTTAGATAATGGACTAGGAGAATATGTGACCCATGATGCCTTTCATATTCTAATCTTCCTCAAAATTTTAAAACTTTTGGGTGACCTAAATTCATCCCACATATGCATTGGCAACAAAAGAACAAAGATAAGGGACCTATCACATTTGTACCAGCATCTGGCCTAGGACCTGACACTCTTGAAGGGGATGAATTATGGTTATACAATGACAACCAAGCTGATTTTTATAAAAGCACCAAGTATCCTATTCCTAATAGGATCATGGAGCATCACAATTATAAAGGAAGAGGCCTTAGATTGAATCAACAAGGAACCATCAAGCCAATTTCCATGACTAGGTATGAAAGACCTTATGGACTTGGATTTAAACCATCTGGGGGTGACCCCACATATTATTTGAACTCCATCACCAGTGACTAGTGATGATAATGTCAATATAAAAATAGTGTCCAATCATAGTCTCACCTTTGATAACCTAGCTGAAACTAACCTGTTTGATAATAATGCCATTTGTACCCTTACTTTGGCCATTAATCACAACCATTTGCTATTATATTATCCCCAACTAATATATTTAGACTAATAAGAATCTAGTCTACCAATTGATGAGTTCTAAAATTATAAGGCATTATATGATTTCTTAGGCCTTAGAGATAATGATTTGTTGGGAGATCACAAATTAGGATTCTCAATCATATTGGATCCTGTAACCTATTTGGGAGAGTGAGTGAACACCCTTAGCCAAAAACAAATAAGTAAAACATTGAGGTCCCAAAGTGAAAACCTCTCTAAGGCACTTTCTAACCAAGGAAAAAGTAAACATAAAGGCTAGTCTATTGGTGAAAACCTATCTCAAGTGCCACTAGATGGGGGTGTTCATTCATCTTCAGATTTAAATCAGGAGACCACCAACAATGAACTTGCCTATAGATCTGAGTTTAGTTTTGAGAAAAAATAAGTATTTGATCAAATTCTCTAAGAATTTTTGACTATTTTTTTCATATGTCTAGATCTCCCATTATGGGATTTAGATTCATCATGCCTAGGAGAAGTTGAAGAGAAAATACTAACAGAGGACCTTGACATAGTCCAATAGTTCAAGTCATTACCTACTATCTTAAAAGATGGTTTGACCCTTCTAGTCAAAGATACAATAGAGGCAAACATCAATACTCCATCAAACCTGAAATGGATAAAATTAGGCACATCCCTCACTGAGGAGGAATGTGACATCTTTACAACTTTGTTGAGAGAATTTATAGATATCTTAACATGGGCTTATTCTGACATACCAAGTTTAGACCCCACCTTGGTTCTGTACCACCTTGTGGTTTATCCTAACACCAAAATGGTATAACAAAATCTATTTAAGATGCATCCTCACATTGTTGTATTAGTAAAGAAAGAGTTGGAAAAACTCTTAGAAGCAAGATGTATTCAATTTATTGACTACTCTGAATGGATATCTAATGTTGTACTTATTATTAAAAAGCTTGAAGGGATTATAATTTGTACTAATTTTTGAGACATCAGCAAAGCTTATCCTAAAGATGATTATCCCTTGCCTAATATTGACATGATCATCGATTCCATGGTAGGTTATGTAATGCTTTCACTTATGGATGGCTTTCCAAGATATAATCAGATCAGAATAACACTAAAAGATCAATATAAAATAGTGTTCACCACTCCATGGGGAACATTTTTTTATTAGGTGATTCCATTTGGCCTTAAAAATGCTGGAACTACATATAAAAGGGCCATGATTGTCATATTCCATGATATGATGCATGTAATTATTGAAGACTATGTCGATGACATATTAGGAAAATCCAAAACCAAGGCTGACCATCCAACAGTGCTTAAAAGATATTTGAAAGACTATGAGAGTAAAAAGTCATAATACATCCAAATAAATGTGTGTTTGGTGTAAGCTCAAGATAATTACTTATCTTCATCATGTCTTGTAGAGGTATTGAAGTTGATCTAGCTAAAATCCATGCTATAACTAAGATGCTACCACCAACCAATTTAAAGCAACTCCATAGATTACAGGGTAAAATCCAGTCAATCTAAGATTTCATCTCTCAATTAGTAGATAAGTTCCATCCATTTACACACCTTTTAAAGAAAGGAGTTTCCTTTCACTGGGATGGTCATTGCTAAACAACTTTTCAATACCTCAAAGATTATCCTATCATTCTACATATTTTATTACCTCCTATGCTAAGAAATCCATTCTTATTATACTTATCAACTACTGAACATGCTCTAGGGGCACTCTTGGCTCAACATGATGACAAAGGAAAGGATCATGATGTATACTACCTTAGTCATACCTTGGTTATATATGAACATAATTATGGACCTATTGAAAAAGCTTGTCTAGCCATGGTTTTCATAGCTCAAAAACTGCATCATTACATGTTGAATAATAAAACTATAGTCATTTCAAAGGTAGATCCAATAAAGTTTATAATATATAAAATAGGTTTGAAAGGTATAATGGATAAATGGATCATGCTTATTAGTGAGTTTGACAAAAGAGTATGTCACTCATAAGGCAATCAAAGGAAAAGTTCTTATAGATCAACTTGTTGAAGCACCTTTTACAGACACCCAACCACTCACATTTTAATTTATTGATTAATCTATCATGACCATCATCAACACACCCCTTGAGGAGTAGACTAAGAAACTATATTTTGATGGTTCGTTCACTGCACATAGATCAAGGGTAGGCCTATTGTTTATTACAGCACAAAGGGATCTAATCCCTAAATCATTCAGAATCAGCTTTCTTTATACAAACAACATGGTTTAGTATGAAGAAATTATTGCAAGACTTCGACAAATATTACATTGGAATATATCTCATCTTTAATTTTATGGTGATTCTTAGTTAATAATCAATTAGGTCACAAATCATTTTCAGACCAAAGAAGACAAGTTGGTTCCATATAAAACCATGGTTAACACTCTTAAAAATCAAATTGCCAACATTTAGTTTGAGTACACACCAAGGGATAGTAATAGAACTATAGATGTCATGGCTACTATTGGATCTTTGATTCAAAAAATAGATAAAGATAGAGAGTATCATTTCCTCATCAAAAAATTGTCAGCACCAACTCATGAACCTTCAACTATTGCTATGATTTGTGATATTATTGGTCCTAATTCTATCTGGTACTTAGACCTTTACAACTACCTTCATGACTAATTTTTACCACCTAACCTCTCTCAAAAAAAAACCAAATCCTTCATTCATCATTCCACTCATTATACTCTACTTGGATCTGCTCTTTACCATAATAGTTTTGATGGAACTCTACTTCTTTGTTTAACTTCAATAGAGTCTACACTAGTGTTAAGAGAAGTTCACGAAGGAGTATGTGGAGCTCATTATAGCAAGGTAGTCTTATCAAAAAATCTCTTTTGTACTGGTTATTATTGGCCTACAATTGATTTAAATGCCACTACATATGTAAATAAATGTGACAAATATCAATAGAATGCTAATCTTATTCATGCCCCAACAAAAACCCTAAAATTGATGCTGACACCATGGCCATTTTTGACCCCATTGGGAAGATTAACCCAACTTCATCTAATGGCCATAAACATACCCTTATCACCACTAAATATTTCACTAAGTAGGTTAAATATATACCCCTAACTTACATGATTGGAAAGCAAATTTCCAAATTCATCTTCAACCATCTTATCTACCGCTATGGTATCCCTTCTGACATTATATCTGATAATGGAGGATCATTCAAGAACAAAGATGTAGAATAGTTATGTGTTGAATACAACATCACCCAAAAATTTTCTAAAACATATTACCCTCAAGGTGATGGCGAAGTTGAGGCATCCAATAAAAACATTGTCAATATTTTCAAAAAGATTGTCAATGATGCCAGTCATGATTGACACCTCTAGATATTCCATACCCTTTGGGAATACCATAACAATAATCATACCCCCATAAGAGCCACTCCATACTTACTTATTTATGGTATTGAATCCATCCTTCCCATTGAAGTTGAATTTCCTTCACTATGCATCTCTTTTAATCATGTTCTGGATGATCATGACTATCGAGTAGCTTGCATGCAAGAGTTTGATCTACTTAATGAAAAATGCACAACCGTGATCAAAAATCTTCAAGTATATCAAAACTTACTCAAAGGCCACTATAATCAGCATGTTAAGTATATAAAATTTAAACTTAGTGATCTTGTTCTTAAAAAAACCAAAAGAATACCATAGCTAAGAAGAAACATAAAGGTAAACTCAAACCAAACTGGATAGAACCTTTCATCATCACTATAGATTATGGATCAAGAGCATATAGGATTTCTACAACAGATGGTGACAAACTTCCAGAGCTAATGAATATTATTCATCTCAAGTAGTATTATGCTTGAATGTTAAGGTGTATTGTCTGTAAGGACCATTTTAGTTATACCATTTTATCACTATTCTTTTTTTTACAAATACCATCCTTATCTATCCTATTTACCATATTCATTTTCTACTTCTGGCCTATGGACACAGTGTGTTCTAAAAACCTATCCCATTTGACCTTGGTTTTTATTATTCATTATGTAGTTTTAACATCAAGGTATCTGATCATTTCATTAGTTAGTTCAAGTACTTCAAATAGAGATCATATTTTGTGATAGTGTGATAGAAGTTTCAATAGTTGCATCCATCATTTGTTAGTCCTTTCTTTCCACCAGTCTTGCTACTAATTATAATCACCATTGGGAAAATTAGTACTATTGAACTATACCATTGTGTCCTAGTTATAACTGCCTATGGGAAAACTAGGGACAATATTAAGCCTTGACTTACCAACTTGCCACTTCCTATGCCATACTATGTCTTTTTATTAATTGTGCCTATCTTTTTTGAATTGACTATTGCACTGGTCAAATTCCTCCACTAAAATGGCAAAACTATAGTGACTTGAGGTCCTAATATAGGACTATGTAGGTAGTGCTCAATACTTGTTGAGGTTAACTCAGTCACCCTTTTTACCATGCTCTCATTATTTTGCAAGTAACCTAAGTCATGATCTTACTATTTTACAAATAACCTAAGCCATGATCTCAACATTTTGTGAGAAACCTAAGTATGAACACTCTCACCATTTTGTGAGCTTGAACCATTTAAGTGTCTCATCATTCTTGAGCGAGTAGAGATACTTTTTAAAAATTTCTCTTACATTTGAAAAATTGTTAGAAAAGAACAAAAAAATTGACCACTTCTTTGCCTTAAGGATTTTGGGAACCCTTACTAAGCTTTTTTATCTCATGTACTTGCCATTTTGTAAGCCCATTCCTCTTCTTCTCTCACATCCATTCTATTTGTTTTCTTCAGTCATCACATTCTTCCCATTCCCTAGGAGAATTACATTTGACCTAAAGTTTTTTATTAGATATTACATCCATGGAACTATATAGGCATCATTCACTTGCCTAGTCCATATGGAGATTACTCAGCCACACCCTTTATTTTATTCTATTCCCCCATTTTGTTCATTTGTTAAGTTGTCACCTATTTTTAAGGCAATATTCATATGGTTTATATTACATTATTTATTTATTTATCTACTTATTTGTTTGATTTTAGCATTGTTACCTTGATTCAGTTTATGTTTATTCATTAGGTGATTCCTTGCCCACACTTATACTCAAATCCATCCATATTCATATGTTTACATTGTCATCATGGTTTATATCATTAGTTCATTGTTTTCTATTGAGTATTAGATTATGAGAGTCAGTCCTCATGCATATTTTAGCCAAGTCCTCATGATGTTATATCATGATGCCTATTGACATGTGCTACAACAAACCTCATCTTCAAGAAGTCTATTTAGTAATGCTGGCATCTCTTCGACACTAACATCCTGATTTCATCCCAATCATATCCCAAACAAAGTAATTAAACATGAAAAATTTCAATCTTTATTAGTTTGGATGAGCATCTCCCTACTAGTAGGTTGTTCTAATTCATCATTACCTTCTATGTTAAGTTATTACCATCCTCAGCTAAGTTTATCATGTTTACCATAATTAGGATCCAATGATTAAAACCACCTATGGGAAAATCATTGCACACCATCCCACCTACATTTGTTCAATGATTATAACCACCTTTGGGTAAATCATTGTGTTGTCACCACTTTAGTTTTTCTACCTATACGTGGGCATGTTGTTATCTTCTTTGTCTATCCTAACTAGGGCAGCTCCATCTTCTCAATGATTATAACCACCTTTAGGAAAATCATTGTGTTATCATACCATGTTTCCACTATCAGGGTATAATGCTAATAACCATCTTTGGACAAATCATTATACACCATCTCACTCACATTCTCAATGATTTTCACTACTTTTTCAATATCATTGTGTTTTCACCCCATCATCTTTCCTTTCTTTGGTCTCCTTGTTTCACTTCTTTCTTTTTGAGGGACTATTTGTCAATATACTTATGCTAATCATTCCCTCTAGGGGGCATCATATAGTTAGTTTATCATCATTACAGTTATAGGCATATAGGACCTTTTCATTTTTTGAGAAGATGCTACTATGCTTATAGCTTGTAATCCCTTCCCAAATAAGGGTAAACTATAGACACCTAAACTTGGTCACTGATAACCCCGAATAAGGATTTTGGTTAATTTTTACCCAAAAACATACAATTTGGCTTAAAAATACTAAAACATGATAAAAGATGTGAAACTAACATATTCAAATGTTGGTTTTGGCTAGGGTATGCCTAAATAGGGCAATGCAACTTATGGGCCAGCTAACTTTGATCAGATCATTTTGAGTCAAAAAGCCAATTTTGTACCCATGTGCTTTGGACTGATATTTCCTATCAAATATTATACACAAGATGCATGCCATTGTTATTTTTTTGGTAACATCCTAAATGGGAATACAGTTCTAATGCATCTAATGTGGACTTCTAATTTTAATCCAGTCAAATTTTGGACCAATAATAAAGTGTTCTAATCAATTTGAGTAATTTGTGCATGAAGTGTTTAATCATGATTGATATCTAATTAACATAAATGAAGGCCTAATCAAAAATTCCATGAAAACTTGTTAATTACTTGTTTTTATAAATGAATATGGAATATCTACATCATCAAGTGATCTCATTTCTTGGGAAGACATCCCTAAGCCATAAATGACACAAATATTAGGATTTATACCTCCCATGCCTCATCAATGCCTTCCATGATGCCCTCCATGCCTCTTAATTTACCCTTCTTCCAATGTCATGATGAGGATAATTAAAAACTTAATTCCAAAAATTGAATTATTCCTCAACCACACATCTCAATCTTGAGATGGATGGTTTAGGATGATTCTAGACATTTGAAAAAATCTATAAATAGGAGGCCTCACAACATCATTTCTAAGCTATTTTGGTGTAAATTTATAATGCACAAATATCTTCAAGGAGCCATTGAAACTAGTGTTACCATGCCAAATTGATTCCAAGCCAAGCCAAAGCCAAAGATGCTAAGGAGAGATAGAGGTAGACAAGCTTTCATTACCAAGGACTTCATGAGCACAAGCTGAGAAAACAAATACTATAAAGACATTTGGAGCATCCAAGGAAGGTGAAGGAATTATTGTATTTTATTCCTTGCTTTTTAATTGTGTTTTTCATTTTTTCTTGTTAACTAGGCTCTCCCTAGTGTCTAGGCCTAGAGATGTTATGATATTAGTGTGTTTATTTCACTTTGTTTTCATTTTGGAAATAACACCATACTAATCATCCTCTCTTGAGTCAAATTCCTAGATCACAGATAAAATGGATATTCTCATCAAGATTCATATAGACTACCTAGTCTTATTATAAGAAAATTAGTCATGAATGACATAGTCATGATAACAAAAGAAAACATGGCCATAAAAAACATGATTTTTCAAGAGAAAAGGTCATTCTTTATTGGGACAATTTTTTTAGGACCATGATGAGTAAATATTCAAAGTATCTACCCAAGTAAGTGGATTCAACTTCATAAGCTTAACCAATTTATTGAATCAATTGTAAAAAAATTGTTATACATAGGAAAATTAAGGTAATTTTGTACTTATAAGAAGTTGGAGTTGTCTTGAGGATGAGACAAAGGTATAAAATCCATGAAAATATTAACATTATTCTCTATCAACCAAGGGACCAAATTTTATACATGATAGAGTTAATTCTATTATCACAATATCATGAACTTTCTTGGATGACAAAATAGAGGATTTCCTTGAGTATATGTCATGGTAAGAAATAATGCATCATGAATACAAAGGATTATTGGATTAGATAAATGGAATATCTCACAAAGATATGACCAATCAATTATGTTATATTGATTCAACATCTATATTGCAAAATTGTAATATAATAGATATAACATAGAAGAGATAAGATAAAGAGAGTAATTATAAGTGGTTACAGAGTAGAGTAGTATTTTTAATTGCTTAAGGTGTTATTGTGTGTGTGTGTGTGTGTGTGTGTG